>JAUZNJ010029786.1:0-23736 GCA_034780135.1 Jordanella pulchra
ATCTATCTATCTATCTATCTATCTATATATATATATATATATATATAAATCAACAGAACTATACAGATGCTCGATGTATTTTACTAAAAAAAAGTCATTGGACTTTTAAACAGCTGGTATGACTAAATGTATTGATCTCAGCGTTTATTAAATAGCCACTTGGGTTTTTTGCACACATCTATCTTCAGTGTTTTACGGAAAATATTCTCTTTTCAGAGAACATTTTCTTTAAAAAAGTATCCCTTCAGAGGCTAGAATATTCCCATGCTCTCCTATTTTTGACATTAACAGATCCGAGAACTATTGCCTGCTCTACTGAGTCTCCTTCATTGCCGCAACCCTTAGATAGTGGGGGCATAACTTGTTGTAAACCATAAATAATGTGCCTCCTCTCCCTTACATTTATGTGACTGATGGTTTTGTGTTATGGTGGATATTTTCTTGATACACCTTATAACTTATGCCAGCTGAGCATTGTTCATACACAGCAGCATTGCTGCTGAGTGTCTAGCCTCCTACCGTCTGTCTACTTTAAACCCATCTTTGAATGGCAAATTTACCAACAATTATCCAACATGTCAAAAACCTTAAAATATTTTCAACTTGTTCCTTGGACAAAAATGAATTCAGCTGTTCTCAAATGACCTCCCTAGGGATTTAAAGGCACTGAAGATTTCCATCCTGTACATGCAGATGACGAATCAGCTAAAACTGTGTGATGTGTCATGTTAGAATGGACACCTTGCTGCAGCTCTGAAGGCTAAACCTGCCTCTAGCAAGATGAACATAGGTGTTCAGTTTATATAAAAGAAGCATTCTCATAGTATTTGTAGTGTTTGTTAATGAAAATGTCAAAATGCTTTAAGCTTAACTCCATTTTTGATACGCAAACACTTAATGATAGGTATGTTTTTGATGAACTGACTCTCATGACTATATTGTCCATGAGTAAACCATGAGCAAACCTCTCCAACCAGACAGATTGCCTCCATTTTTCAGTAAGTAAGGCAGAATAAGTTTGTCATGGAAGACGATTGCCACCTTGTCCCATTTGTGCCTTCTCATTTGGAAAAGTCTGCAAAGTACCAGTCTCCTGCTTCATGACAGCCATTACCGAGTCTGAGGATGCGTCAGCACATGTAACAGCTGCTCAGGGCTTTAAACAGGGTGTGGCGTATAAGTTCATGTTGCAAACGTGCAGCAGTCTATCTAACAGACACTCCTTGAATTACATTAGACAACTGATCATTTGCTTCTACGAAAAACCACTGACTCAGCACAAAATACATTTTAGGAAATCCTCTTCCACGAATGTCCCGTGTGTTTCAAGAATGGCCAGTGATACATTTGTGATCCATCATTCATAAATAATGAAGGGAATCTACACGCATACATCATAAGAAGCGGCTCAGCTTGAATGAGAACAGAGGTGCTGCTGTCATCCTCTGCATTATGGATAGAGTTCCTATGAAGAGCTCGCAAAACCCATTCATTTGTCATATCATGGCAGTTAAATCTATCACAATGTTTCACTGTGTGCTCAGTATCAGGTCACTTTATCTCTGATAGTCTGGTGGAAAAGAGTGAAAATGTTTCCTATTTTTCAGCCTCCCTGCATGTCTGCATGAACACATCCGCTTGTTATCAGCCAGGATGGGAGGTGCATTAAAGTTTCAGGCAGACTTAATCAGTAAGATGAGCCGGACACTCCTTTCTTGATATGAGTTTTTAGTGACAATGAAACGAGGCCATCAATAATTGAGGTATGATACAGACAAGCAGGCTCGGCATTTGTGTCAATCAGCACAGTTCTGTGAATCCAAAAGGCTAATCGAGAGAAACAGCTCTCTACATTATTAACAGTGGTATGAAAAGTTTTGAATAAACTGAAAAAAAATCCTGCAATTGTGAGAAAAACAATTTTCACATTTTTATATATTTTTTAGCTTTTCTTTACAGAATAAACATGGAAAAGTGTTTACCTTTATTTCCTTTTAAACAAAAATATATTCATCTTGTAAGGAGGTTTTGGGTAGATTTGTTGTTAACTCGTGTTGAACAAATTAGCTTCCACAAGTATGCTGAGCTTACAAACATTTATTGTTCAATTGATATGCTTTGAACTGATATTTGATAGAAAAAATACATATTCTTAAATCTATATAATAGATATAAATCATAAGTCATTAAAATAATTAATTAACAACCATTTTAAGGAGAAACTAGACAACTGGTGCCTGAAATTAACTGGTGTCAAGCACAGGTAATAAGAAAATGTATGATTCCCAGGTTTATTTTAGTGCTTGAATTTATTGTATGAAGAGCTAATGTATTTAAAAGATAAATGTATTTTCGACTTTTTCAGTATGGCTGAATTAATCGGAAATATTTTTTACAATTAAGAGCATCAAAAAGAAGTCAAGTGTTGGAACAGATTTGCACTGACGTACTGAGATTTCTATAAAGAAGCAGAAAGAACATTAGAAATAAGATCCACTCTTATGCTTCCTCCTTTTCAGATCTCATATGTTTTTCTTTGTCTTCATACTTTATGAACACCTCTGGTTAATGTGCTTTATCTTTCCCATGAAGCACTGTGTAATGGTGTGTTACCTTTAAACAGAGCAATAAATTACTTACCAGTAGGACTTATGTCTGAGATGTCCATGAAGGTACGTGACGTTTTTGTTGAATTGTCTCAGTTTTACGTTAACCACATATTTTACATCTTCCTTTTGCTGAAAGATTAAGAAACCATCGTATTACAATTTACAGGTTTATTCCTGGTTTTGATTGAAAGTCTTTGAGTATTTCAAAGACTTCCTGATACTTTGCACATTTCATGGCCCATAGCATCACAGATTCTCTATCATATTAAAGAGTGGGTATGAAGTGGTTTCCCAAGTAATACATCCACCTATTGTCTTAATCAGGGGTTCCCAAAGTCAGGGTCAGGACCTCCCAAGTCAATGGGCCACAAGAGGATTTTTATAATAATTATGATGTGATGCATTGGTTATATGGAGTGTAAAACATATAATGAATAAAATAGATGCAACATATATTTATTTATCTATTACATCTTTCAAATATGAAATAACACGATCAAACCAATACATGTCATATTAAATAATCAAAATGATATTTATTATGGTGATTTAAATAATTAAATGTTTAAAATTAAGATAATTACTTCCACCATTATTTATAAGCAAGTATGAAGTGAAATTATTTTTCATTCCTAGGGGACACCTGTCTGTATGGCTGTTGTTTTCTGGGTCATTAGGCTGAAATGTTTGGGAACCGCTGGTCAAAATGGATGAATACTTAGTTCCCACATAGATGCCATGGTTTTAAGTGCCTTTTCTCCTGCATTCATTGGGCAAGAATGAATGCGAGGGTGTGAGGGTGGTGGTGTCCTAATTTCTCTTTGTATGTAGGAGTAATGGGCATAACAAGGGGTAGAATTTCTGATATTTTAACATTGAAGAATATTTTCCCCAAGGAACCAGTTGGCATGAAGATAGCGCCTGATGGTTGTTATGGAGACTTGGTGACCACTGAAATTGGCGTTTGATGAATTTTGTTCATTTAAAAAATTAATTTATACATGTTTATTTTAAAAATTAAAAATGAAAACAGAGCTATTTTTAAGATGTTTATCAGAGTGCACTTAAGTGAACAGAGTGGGGTAAATTAATTTCTGGACAAACAATAACAAAAAACTAAGCCTTCTTCAGTCCTTAAACTGCTGCAGTTTGTCTTTTTTCCCATCACATTCTCTTCACCACAGAAACCAATCCATGCTTTCTCCTGCTCTGCCTCTCACTGTCCTTGAGTCCAGGTAAGCTGCTTGTCACGTTACTGTGCGTCGCTTTCCCACACCAGCACATCCCTCTGTCAGTGTTCACTTGTTGGCTCACGTTTCCTTCCTGTTTATCACTCCCAGCTCTTGACCCACAAGGGTCACAGATCTATCGTGTGTCGCTTGGGTTGGGTTACCTTTTGGCTTCCCCAGGATCACTGCACCCCCCCACCTCCACCCAGCTGCAGAGATTAGAATCAGAAACTGATAACGACAGATATGGATGTGTGATAATTTGATTAACTTTGTCTATGAGCAGTAAGAGCTTTTACGATGTATCTGTTAGATTAAACTGTATGCCTTGTCTGAGTAAAATTAAGCTTTTAAACTAAACTAACTTTCTTTGTACTTGCTTTACTTGAATTTTATGTCATATACCAGAATGTAACATATAAAGGATTACATATTTGAAAAGTGGAAGAAAAATAATTCATTAGTTTTAAAATTTCTTACAAATAATACTATAAGTATGTTATGCTTTTGTATTTATTAAAATCTCTAAAATAACAAAATAAAATAAACACATTTTATCTCTTCAGAACCTATTAAATAATGCTTATCTGGGTTTATAGGAATCTAACCTGTAATAGAGCTTTAAATTCATCTGAGATTTGTGAAAGAATCTAAATGAGTAAGTAGAATCATGAATCATCAAACCAAAAACACACTTGCCATAAGGAGCCAAGAGGCCCATGACAACTCTGGGCTGAAAATATTCACAGCTCTTTTAGTTAACTAGTCAACGCAACATGAATTACTTGTGAAATGCACAAGTGTCTCCTGGCGTTGCAGAAAGCAAAACATAAATGAAAGCGAATAAAAAAAATCTGTAGACAGTAGCATGAGGTTTGACACAAGCTATGTAGAGCACACTATAAAACCTATATGATTATTTATCGAAATTAGATCAAAATACTCATTTTAACTAAAAACTTTTAGCCAACATGCAAAATGATATGTGTGGCAGCCTGGACACACCATTCCCCCTGTGTAACCTGGTGAATATAGCATCATCGTGTCAAAATGCTCTTTGTTCAGAGGGAAAACTATTAGAAGCTGGAAAACATTGAAACTTGGGTTGAGGTTCAGCTTCCAGTAGGAATGAGGCTGTAAGCAACCAGCCAATTCTAGAAAATCATGAGTTAGAACAGCACAGACAAAATATTTAAATACAATTTAAATAAAGAGCAACGACCAAAAGGATAATTAAACTCAATAAAAATATTACGGTAAATGTTGCTGCGGCTACAATAATCCACATTTATTTTCATTTTAAGAAACTCATAGCCTTAAACCTTAAAAAAAAGAGAGAAAACTGGGCAGCAACTTGCTGAAATGACTGAAGGAGTTTGATGGTTCATCTCCGGCCTGGTCTGCTGCCCATGTGAAGATTGAGGTGTTTATACTGCCCCACCTGCTCTAGTGTTTGACATGTTCCTTCTTTCCCTGATGGAGGAAAATAAGTCTTACATGAAGACTGGAGTCTTTGCCTTCTATAACCAAGTCTCTGGGTTATACATCAAATTACTTGCTGCTAAAACTGTGGATACATTTTTGTATGAACTACTGACTCTTATGGGCTTGAATTTATCTTCATAAATATATACTACTTTGTACATGTACTACTTCACTCTGATGTTTGTTGTTTCAATAACTATACTTCCTCTGTTTATGATGATTTTTTTTCACAGCGGGAAGTAGCTCACTAACATCTCAAAAGTGGAAATATAACTTCAACTACTTCCCAGTGGAGTTGAAAAGGAGGCACCAAGGATGCAGAGAAGGAGCAAGAAGAGAGAGAAGAAGGAGGTTCAAGACATCACTTTCATCAATCATTATGAGTAATGTGAGATCCTTAGGAAACTAGTTAGATGAACTCCGAGACGTAGCAAGGACCCAGTCAGAACAACATTAAAGCAGTATTATCTTTTTTACTGAAACATGGCTAGAGGACCATATCCCAACTCCACTGCATCTATGACAGGCTTTCTGATTTCACAAAGATTTTTTTCATGAAATTAAGATAAATATTGACAACTATGACTATAACAACTATATGAAGAAAAAACCCCATGAGTCACTACAACACCTAATTTTCTTTCTTTGGGATCAATAAAGTTTGACTTGAATAAAATTGAATAAGAATTGGTCTGGTGTCACGACAAAATGTTTAATAGTTTATCAGGTGTGGATATCTTTGCAAGACATTTTACATTATAGATGCTTAAAGTTGTAATTCATGCAACATGTTTTATGGTGTTAACTTGTTTGGGATTTAACAAGGTTCTAGTCATGTTTATAAATGGGTTACACATCACATTTAAATACTAACTATGCTGTTTGTGTCAAGAGGATTTTTCCCTTTTAGGTTTACACTTTTTGAAGGGATCATAAGCTAAACCTAGTTTTATTCTATGTACTTAGTTTTAGAAAACTCCTTTAAAAGATTCTAAATCCTTAAGCTATCTTATCTTGATGGATATTTTTTGAAAGCTATGATTTACATTGCTTTGTTTTATTGTAAAATGACTTGGGGGGGGGGGGGGGGGCGAGAAGCAAACCGACATATTTTAGATTAAACAAAACAATCTATTAATTTATGCTTTCATGGTTGCAATTATATATTGCATTTACAATATATATATTTGTCATTGAAACTACCTTAAATTAAGATTCATAAGGTATGACTGCAGAATCTTCATTAGTGACCATGACCTCATGCTAATACTAGGGTATATCCCATGGGGTAGCTGTGAGTATCAGGTGTGTACTGTAATAGCCAGGTTCACCCCTGCAATCTAGGGATAATTGTAACAACATTCAAGTGGGAGCTCTAGAGTAATGCTACTCTATATTTCGGTGGGTGGGAGAAAAGTGAGGTACTTGTTAATTTTAATTCCTTCAATCCTGTAAGTGCAGAGAGTAAAAATACAGTGGAGAGACAATTTGAAAGTGTGATCAAAGGGGGGACTTCCGAGTAGTTGATAAAATAAAACTTATGTTCCTGAATGGGACTGTGCTTTGCAAACTTATTTGTCCCCTTTTGACTTTGCACAGAAATATATGCTTCTAGAGAGCATCATGCAGAGATGGAGGCAATATTTGCATGTTCACATCTGTGAGGGTATACTTTTTGCATGGTTGGTTGTCTGTGTCTAAATTCATATTTGATTTTTGCAAATGTGAAGGTTTTTGTGTGCGTCTGTGTTTTGTTTCCCAGCTGGGGTTTATTTACAAAGCTGAGGTCAGGAGCTACTCGATCCGACCACAGTGACACTCAGTTGGTCAGCAAGGTCACCCCTCCTGCCGCTTTTTCCCTGGTCCCACAGCTACACAAATCTATGAATTTGCTGCCTTCTATTCACACACATATATCTACCATAAATACTCTGCACACTTATGTACAAAATACAGTCTGATATTGAATCTTATTTACTGTGTGTGAAGAGGAAATGCTTATTTAAGGCCACTTAAATAATAGTACAGAACAATGTGTCTTTTCAAATGGAAATAAAAGCATTTTCTTTCAATTTATATGTTTAAAAAACTTGCGGTGAATTTTTAATATGACACTGTTCAATATGAATATGAAAAAACAAGCCATTAAATTGAGGTTTTATTCTTTTATTTTAGCATTTAGGTGCTTATTAGTTTGAGCAAATCATCTTTATGATGAATCTGAAACATGTAAAGAACAAAAAAGCTAAAACATGACAGATAAGAAGGTGTTAGTTGACAACATTTTTGTGAAATTATGACATAAGAAAGTGTTTTGTTTAACTACAATGAAAATGAATATAGTAGGAGCCCTTAAAATGTTCAGCTGAAGGCGGTAGATAGAGGTCAGATGTAGATGAAGGGGTTTCCACCACTTTAGGACAAGACCAAAGCCTGGAACTCTGCGGGAAAAAAGATACTTTTATAGAAACCAGTAATGTATTTTTAGGCACCTATCAAAATGACTATATTTTCAAGGTGAAACTTGTAAAAGAAATTCCAAATTTCAGCTGCAAAGTTTAGTAATTAAATGACAGTTTGTAAAAGACAAAATTATCCAATGACTTAAACATATTTTGTTTTTATCTAATCTATCAAATCGTATTCAGACCCAAACCTAAAAGTCTTACAAATGGGTCCCATGTAGGTTTAAAATAGTTTAAAAACTCAACGGGATTCTCCAGGGATTCGATTTTGCCCCCAATTTTATGAGAACCATTAGACTATTCTAAGATCTGTTGTTTCTAATATCAAATATTTGAGAAATATACGCTGCACAATAATGCAGTTTGTAGTACTGTTGCCTGGGTTTGAATCTCATCCTAGGGTCTTCCTACATGAAGTTTACATGTTCCCTCCAGCATATATGGAGGACCCCCAGAGCAAAAATCATGAATATTAGGTCATTCGATGACTCTAAAATTCCCCTCAGGCATCAGTGTGTTTATGCATGGTTGTCTGTTTATGATTTGCCCTGCGATGGATTGAAGACCTGTTAGGGTGTACCCTGTCTTTTGCCCGAAGACTGCTGGAAATAGGGAACACCCACCAATGACCCTAATTTACAAGCTGTATAAGATTGATGGATTTAAAACGTAACTGGTACCAAAACAGACCAAATAAATTCTACATAAGGCTGGCATATAAATTTTTTGGCTGAGGATTTGTCTTTTTCAAGTGCTGAACAGTAATTATTTCCTTTCTCGAAAGGCACATTACATGAGCTCAGATATTCTCACCTTCAGCTCCAATTCGCCCATCGCTATCACCATCAGCAGCTTTTAGGAAGGCTTTGGTCTCCTTGTCCGTCAGGACCCGAGCCCCAGGGCAGAACCTCTGGAGGAAAAACCTGATGAGAGCAAATGAAGATGAATGAAGCCAGATAAAGCTTTCTCCAAGAAAAGTTGTGAAATAAAACTGACATCTTATATTCTGAAGCAAACATTTCCCCACAAGAAAAAATAGTCATAGCTATAATCAAACACTCAGCCTTCTTGATTATGTGATTGTGGCTTCATTTAATGTAGCAGGAGAAAACGTTTTCCCAAAAGATGCCTGCTGTCTCAATCCTTCACTGCCAGATGAAAATTAATTTAATAGATCCAGGACTATACAAAGTGTTAAATGTTTTGATAAACTACTGTGTAATTCTGATGTAACATCTCAAAGGTTGACTGAACCAGCTATGGTTTGTTTTAATGTTTCTCTCTGCAAAAATACTAGAGTAAAACTACCAGTTTACTTTCAGAACCATAACTGAGAGCTATATGATATTATGGGCTCTATCAAGTTAAGGTAATTGTCACCACAGAAAAAAAGGCCAAAAGACTCACTTCAGCTCTTCCTCCTCAATGAATCCACTGGCATCATTGTCCAGGATCCCAAAAACCTTCTTCACATCTTGCGGGCTCTTCTTGGTGAGGCCACACAACTGGAAGAACTTCTTTGGGCTGAAAGACTCCGGAGCTGTAAGACAAGGAATACAGTTTAGTCCTCTTGAGCTGTAAAAATAGTCACAAAATAATAATATAGAAAAGTTTTATAGTTTTATTTTTATTCATGTCAAGGGTATAAAAAGATTGCTAATGTAAGGGTGAAGAGTTAGAATGTACCGTCATTTAAATTCGGACTATTTACATACATGACAAAGTGCAGGGTAGAAAAAGTGGTGCTCAAATTGTGTATCTTAAAGTTGCAGCTGTAATGTTGCACAATTCTATGATAGAAAAGTTGAACGGAAAGTTCAGCCATATATTTACATCCTGCGACCCCATGTTTTTAAAGGATTTATGAATACATTTTGTCAAAAACTTTATTAGCACTTTTGTACTGATTTGTTCCTTGCTATTGTTTTAATTAAAGTCTAGTTATCTATGTCTTTGTCTGTTTAAGTGCGTCCTTTATTTTTATTTTACTAATATTGTCTGTGTTGTATCTTTACTACTACAATATTAAAACATCCTCCCAGATATAAAATATTTAAATGACAACATGTTTCAAATATATTACCACATATTCTCTAAATGTTTCATTCACGTTATCACTTATAATGCTGAAACCAAAAAATCAAACCTGATCTCCTTGTAGCCCAAAAATGGTAGAGGAAAATGTCCTGAAGCCACAATGATAATAAAACACAAATAGCTAAAAGTACCTTTAATAAGTGCGTATTTCTGAAATTGAGCTGTCTAATCCATTATCAGTGAGCTGCATGGCACCTTGTAAATGCGTACAAAGAGATCAAAAAGATAAATAAGTGAAAAAGGATACCTTGGCAGTCCTTGATGGCACTGTCAACGGCATCAGCAGAAAGGACAGATGAGATCGACATTTTATTCCTGTCGGAAGAACAACCTCGGTAAATTATTTACAACTTTAGACAGGTACGATGTAAAAACAAGAACAAAACCTAACAGCGTATAAGTAACATCCTGACAAGTTGGTTGAGTCAAAAAACAAATAAATAAAAATAAACAAAATCTAAACTTTATAGGGAACTTTTACTTTTTGTAACTTTTATCTGGAAAAAAAAATAAAATTCGTTAGACTAAAATAGAGATAAAAAGTAAAAGAAATGAGAACATGCAAAAGAAAAAGGTGGACTCCCGTGGGTCCTCAGCAGCTTACCGTGTTGGAAGTTTTGCCTGGTCGGTCGGTAATGCAGCTGAGAGGTGAAGCTCTGTGGTGACTGCTGTCCGTCAAGGTCGATTTATATAGGTCTGATTGCAGTGACAATAGGGATTGCTTGAGTTACCTGACTATGGATCAAATTCTGACTGCCCGCCCCTGATCCGATTTCCCAGCTAACTAATTAACCTTTACTATTTATAACGCACAGGAGCGCAGAGATCGGAATATGGACTTCCGTAGCGCCTTTGTACAAAAAAAGAAAGAAAAAAGAGAACACAATAGTCTAAGTTTAGGATTAAAAGTGTCTTTTTTTTTCTTTACCTCTGCTCTCCTCCATCATACAGTCCTATCCCGTTTAACACCAGGTAATGTGCAGTGGAGCCAGGGAGAGCACTGTCTCTCTCTGCGTTTCCTTCCTCTTAGCTGTGGCTACTAACCCAAAGCCTTTGATATAGATTTTTAACAGGCAGCAGACTGAAAAACATCCACGTATCTTTTTTGACAGGCCTAAAATAAGGATTAAAAACAGATGCTTTCCCTAATGTCAAAAATTTGAACGATCCTACAAAAACTTGTTTTTAAAATCCTTCCCCAGAGACCAAAAGATTCCCAAGATTAAATTTCATCATGAAATATTATTATTATAAGTGCTAGGGGAGATCCAACTGCTTTGTAACTCTCTCACTGAAAGGTTGGTTGGGGTAACACTCGTAAGACTACTTCGTTGATGATAATGGTTTTTTGTCCCATTGGTGGATGAGGAAGAATTGTTATTCTCTGAAGGGGGTAGTCAGACTCCGCAAATACGACCCGTGCCGTTTAATGTTGGGTTCTCCATTTTAAAAAAATGTGGTAGCCTAATTGAATGTTTGAATTGTTTGGATATCATTTACAATTCATGAGTTCAAAGTTAAGAACAATCTTTAGTGCGCTCTCGCGCGCTTCAGTCAGTAAAAGGCACGGTCTTTACGCACTGGTTTGTCTAATGGAAAAATAACCCATACACATTAAATAGAGCCCCTTTATGAATTTAGAGTTAAGATATTATAATTTTAAGTTGCAAATGATACAGTTTGATACTCTGTTTTTTTCACTGTTGCCAGACTTGTTGAGGCTGTGCAAACAGTAGCTTCAGTTTGCTGTTCTTAGCTGACAGGAGTGGCCAATGTGGTCTCCTGCTGCAGCACATCCACCTTGAGGGTTGATGTGTTATGTCTTCAGGGATGCTCTTCTAATAGCGTAGTTATTGTTCGAGTTACCTGTTGCCTTTCTATTAGCTCAAACAGTCTGGCCGTTCTCATCTGACCTCTGGCATCAACAAGGCATTTCTGCCAACAGAACTACTGCTCACTTAATATTTTCTCTCTTTTTTTTAAGGAGTATTTTCTATAAACCTTTAAGGTGGCTGTGCATGAAAATCCCAGTGGATCAGCAGTTTCTAAAATACTTTAACTAGCCCATCTGGCATCAATAACCATGGCATGTTCAAAGCCTCTTAAATCACCTTTCTTTCCCATTCTGATGCTCAGTTTGAACCACAGCATATCGCATTGATTATGTCTACATGCCTAAATACATTTGGTTGCTGCCATGCAATTGGCTAATCAGAAATTTGCATCAGAGCAGTTGCACCTGATAAAGTGGCTGGTGATTGTATTTCTCTATGATAATGAATCAGAACACTGGATATTTCATTCTTTCCTATTTATGTGAAAATGTATATTAGTGTTTTACTTGCATACTTTATTAACAACGGCTGCAGTCACACCAAAAGCATTAGATGTCTTTAAACTACACCCTCTAATGATTACTGAAGTATTAAAATGCTTTGACAAAGAATATGACTACATTTACCGCATTATTGTATATGCTACCACAGCTTCTAACATTTATTTCCCAGCCCTCTAGTAAATCAACTCCACTCAGTCAGTTTAATAGATTTTAGAGCCACATTTTGTCTTTGCTTTTCTAACTTTGCAGAAATGAGGGCGACCCCAATGAAATTATTTGTTCCCCTTCTCTCTAAAGCCCTATCCAACTACCATCTTGTCAACGAGGCCTCACAATCCAACAGTCGGTGTCTGACATGCTACTTAGATGTGCTGGTGAAGTAGACCAAACTGAGAAGGTAAATGGAAACTCAATCATACTACTGTGACTGTGAGTGAAAAAGAGACCAAGGACACAATGATGCAACTTTACCTAGAACAGGTGCATGATGTCATGTCCTCCCCTGATACCACCTTAACTATATTGTTACAGGACACTCATTTATTTATCTACATCTGCTAGTGCTCTGTAAGAATGAGTACAGAGAAACGGGATGAGGTGTTTTCTCACCTCTCTGGGGGCAAAGAGACTGAAAGATATCAGTGAGAGAAATCAAGTCAATGTTAAACATACTGTTCCTCTGTCTCTGGTTTGCAACCAAAAAAGAGTATTTCATTTAATGGTTCTTCAGTTTCCCACTTAAAATCGGGATAATTTACTAATAGTTACTACAAAGAGAACTTTTATTTATATCCATCTTGTGCAGTAATAAAGCGTACAAATCACAGTTAAATAAAAACTAAACAAAAAATAAACTCACTTTTTGTGTTTGTTTTCCAAAATCTGAAAAATGTAGGTGTGTTTTTTCCCTTATCTCAGGATATCCCTAAATAAAATTAAGTGAACTTCTTAACTATCCTCTATCCTCTACTCTAGAAAAAAAAAAACGAATCATCAGAGTTAGCTAATAAAACAATATTTTAAGCTTTACGTCTAACAGAGCTCTGATCAGTATGTCATCCAGCAATGGAGAAAAAACTCTGCAAAACTGGAAAAATACCAAAACATGGACATCAGCATTGATTAAAGGAGCAGCCAAGAGGTCCATGGTAACCTTGGCATACGTGCAAAGGTCCAGAGCTCAAGTGGGCGCATTTGTCCACAGAAAATTGTTAGTTTTTCACTTGACCAACCTACCATTAACTGAAAAGTGGCAAGAAGAAAGTTCCTGTTAAAATAAAGCCAAAAGTTGTTGAGTAGTTTTCCATAAGTCATTCAGAGGGGTGTGCTGGTCAAATGACCAAGAGTAGACTTTTTTTGATTCAAAATGGAATGACTGGTGGAAGGTGAAACACACAGCATCATGCTTTGGGCATGCCTTTGCTTCGAGCAGAAGCAGAAAAGTTGATTAGTTAATGGAAAGATAGATGTAACGCAATCCTGAAGGCAAGGCAATTTTATTTATATAGCACTTTTCAGTACATGGACAATTCCAAGTGCTTTACATGCAATAGACAATAGAATAGAGGAACATGTAAAACAGATAAAACAGTTGGACCACAACCTTAAACTAACAATACCTCAGTTAACAGTTTAACTTCAACAGTCAAAGCAGTTTTAAAAAAATGGGTTTTTAAGTTTGACTTAAAAGAACTCAGGCTTTCAGCAGTTTTACAGTTTTCTGGGAGTTTGTTCCAGATAAGTGGATCATATAAACTAAATGCTGCTTCTCCATGTTTTTTAGTTTTAGTTCTGGTTCGACAGAAAAAGACCTAAGTGGTCTGGGAGGTTGATACACTGGCAACAGATCTGTTATGTAGTGAGGTGCTGATCCATTCAGTGATTTATAGACTAACAGAAGTATTTTAAAGTCTATTCTCCGAGCTACAGTGAGCCACTGTAAGGACTGGGCTGATGTGCTCTACTTTTTTAGTTCTAGTGAGAACCCAGGCAGCAGCGTTTTGGATCAGCTGCAGCTGTCTGATGAACTTTTTAGGCAAACCTATGAAGACAATGTTGTGGTCATCAAAGGGTAGGGAAGCCAGTTAGGCGGCGAAAAATCTATGACAGAAATTTAACCCCAGTCAAAATACCATCTTAAAATTGCTGTTCACAGATGCTCTCTATCCAGTCTGAACGGTTATGAACTATTTTGCAAAAAGAACAATTTAAATTTTAAGGTGTAGATGTGCAAAGCTACTGGAGTCACACTCAAAAGGTCCTAAAAGTAATTGCAGTAAAATTTGGTTTCATAAAGATTTAGAGGTCTGGATATGCAGTGCAATCACCCCTCACATTTTTGAAAATGTTTTTTGTATTTTTTGCACAGGAAAACACTGAAGAAATAATACTTTGTTTTAATGGAAAAAAGTCAGAGTACAGTTTGTACAACAGTGTAAATTGTTTGTCACCCAACATAGCTCAACGATGAGGATTTAAGGCTCGCCCACTTGCAACGGTTTAGCTTTTTAAACAATAAATAATGTGACTTGTTGGCTTTAGCAGTTCTCAAGTGTGAACGGAGAGCAGGTTTGTTAAATTTCATGGAATAACTCTTCAACTCTCACATTAGTCACTGGATTTTCAACATGGCACCTCATGGCAAAGAACTCTGACGATCTGAAAAAAAGAATAGTTGCTTTACATAAAGCTGCCCTTAGCTATAAAAAGGTTGTCAACTCCCAGAAATTGACTTTCAGCACAGTGGCCAAGACCATGGCAGTCAGTCAGTCAGATCATGTTAGCCATGGTTAACATAAAAAAGACCAACACAGCTCAGAAATAAAGATGAAGCACAGGGACGCCTGTTGGCTAAAGACAGGCAGATTAATTATATGAATTACTGAACCAATGTCCTGAGGTCTGATGAGAGAAGATAGACTTACTTGGTTGAGATTGTGTCAACCTGGCTGCAGCCAGGTGAGAAGTAGAAAGACACGTTTGTCTTACCTACAGGCAAGCATGGTAGTGGGAGAATTATGGTTCTGTACAGCATGAGGTATCTAACAATCCCCAGCTCCTTGATGTGATGGGGAAAAAATGTAACTCAGTGTTGTCTCATGAAATGATAAAATAAAAAAGGTATGAAAATGTAAGCTACTCAGTTTTGTAAAATGAAAATCAATGATGTGCAGTATTTATTCGCAATATGACGAAATAAAAAGAAAACCCAAGTGGTATGAGATATTTTGCAAAGCATAATACAAATACAATAGTCGTCTTAAAACAAAAACTGCATGAACAAAATGAAGTAGATATAAAAATAGGAAGAAGCAACCAACTGTAAAGTAGCACAGGCAACAATCTCATTTCCGTAATATGATGACTGATGTCTTTTTCCAATGTTTTGAGATGGTTGAATTGTATCTTTGAAGCATGTCTATACTTCCCTCTAGCGGCTAAAGGTTGCAACTACACAGGAGAGCATGATATCTTTTTCTGACCTCTCTCGTTTTAATTGTGAGTTTATGTGCCTACTGATATACCAACAAATGGCAAGTGGTACAATGTAAATCTGTGGGCACATTTCATTTGTTTGTTAGTTAAAGCTTTGGTATCAAGGGCTAAAGTCAAAAATAATGTGGAGGAATCAAACACATAGCTGCATAATGGCATGAGATAAAGCAAAGCATATTGTAAATGAAATGCCCAAATTACTGTTTTTATATCGACAGGCATCTACTTTATCGAATATAGAAATGATTTAGAAATTGAAATAACTTTATGTATGGGCAATCATACAATTAATCAGTTCTTCTGTCTGGATGTTTGGAACAATCTATGCAAAAAATCTGTGGTTTTGAACTTCTGACCTCAAGCTCCATGTCTCGGGTCAAGAACATTTTTCCCTTTATATGAACAGCTCTTTATTTTACAGGTGGTTTTATAAATGAAATGACACAAAACAAAGAAATAATCATTTTATTGTCCTTTTATCTTTAGTTCCTGGAAAGTGCATAATAGATTTTACAGATAGCAAAATTCATATTTAAGACATGAACACAACCGAGCGACATTCACAATCATCACCTTTTAGACAGTGTGTTGTATAGAGGAGGAAACGTCCCTTAAGCAAATGTATAAAAATTATTTATATTCAGATGAAATGGGGGGAGGTCGATGTGGGCATTGTTGTTCCATCAGAGCGTGTGTTGTTGGTCATGTTGTCTTTATGCCTTAACCAAGGCAGAGAACTCTGCAGGGTGGACACAAACAGAGAAACAAACAAATTTGGACTTCTGTTGTTTTGAATGAAGGAAGTCCAAAGAGTGTTTCAAACTTTCAATGTGGTGAACATACCATCAGCACCGATCTTGCCATCACCATCACTGTCACCAGCCTTGAGGAAAGCCTTGGTCTCAGCATCGGTAAGTGCACGGGCACCTCCACTGAAGTTCTGCAGGAACAGCCTGTATCAAACAGAAGGAATGCTAAGCGCCCAGTATTGAACAAAATACCCCTCAAATAGATCAAGTCAGGCAGTTCTCCATAAGTGTAAAAGCAAAGCTGAGGCAAAGATAGCTTAGAACACTGGAGATCTATGGATATCTTTATTTAGAGCTATGCAAGGTCAGCTAGTCCTTGTCTTTATTTAGCTGCTTTTTATCTGAGACCTAGAAGACATCAAATCTACATAGTATGGGTGATTTGAACAACCTAAAAAACTTTTCAGCCACATTTAGCCCCTGAAATATACCTCTCTGTCAACAGCCTTTGTATGTCAACAGAATTTTGCTTGGCTTTTCAGGGGGGAAATATTTTAAAAGCCTGGCAGATGGGATTCCAGAACAACAGCAACAAAAAATTGCAATGTTGTTATTTGATCAGGGGTGCAAGTGAAGCAGTGGGTAAGCTACTATTAAAGAAAAAATACAAAGATTTATAAATTATTTTACAACTTATCAAAGTAAGGATGGTTATTGCCTTTTCTGGCACCTCTCACTATTACTGAATAGTATTTCATTTTATTTCTAATATCATAAATGTATCAATCCACTCTTAAATATTTGACTTGTGTATGTAAAATACATTACTCCCCCATTATATTTCCATATTGCTTATCAATGTTTAATTCCTAATGTATGCCAATAGGTTTTTGCACCCATGCTTCTTACTTCAGCTCGTCCTCCTCAATGAAGCCACTCTTGTCCTGGTCAATGATGGCGAAGGCCTTCTTGACATCATCGGCACTCTTTCCAGATAGACCGCAAGTCTTAAAGAACTTCTTGTAGTCGAATGAGTCTGCACCTGAAAGCAGTAGAGCTTATTATCCTCCTGAGGCCAAAGTCAAAAACAGTGGAGATACGTAAAACGAATGGTGCTTAAGAAACACATATAAAAGGCAGTGGATGAATTACCTTTGCACTCATCCAGGGCTTTAGTAATGTCAGCATCATTCAGTACACCTGCGAAAGCCATTTTGATCTGCAAGGATAAAATATTGATTACCACAAACTTTCTTAAAAACAGCTCACCTTAAAGAAAATGTAATATATGTATAAGGAACTGATTATTAATTACCTATTATGACAAAAAAAAAAACAACAAAACTACAGAAACCGTTTTTTAACTGTACCAAACACTGTTCACAACATGTGCTACAAACACAAAAACCTTATAATTATCTGTCTAGTGTTCTCTTTGAGAGAATAAACAAGACTAGAGAGGGTCTGTGTTTTAAATAAGCCAGTCCAATTCTCTCTGTAGTGCAGGTTTGGCATTTCTTGATTCCTTCAAACGAGCTGAGATTGACATGTGCAACTACTGCAAGATGCTGAGGTCTGACCAATAATCCATATCTCACTCTTTCTTTTTTTTTTTTTAGCTGATGCTCCCAAAGGTTTGCAACTTAGTCTATTTCTTTAGATGCTGCATTGCAGTGGGAAGTCCTCAGTAAACCACAGTGTAAAAAGAATAAATAAAAAGCGAAGATGCAAGGCTTGATGCAGAATCCATATTTTCTCCTCCCTTTCCTCCCTTCCTTCAGACTCACCTTAGTTGTATCTTTTGCTTTGTAGGGTACAGATGACACAGACAAGACTGGAGTCGACTGCAGTGACCATCCCAGTGCTCCTGGTGACCTTTTATATACTGTCAGGCTGTGGAAATCTGAAGCATAAGATAACTGACACCATGCTGAGGAGGAGGAGTAGGGGGAAGAAGGAGGGCCTCGTACTGCAGATAGATCTATTTTAAGTTTCAAAAATGAAGACGCTTAAAAGGTGCGTTTGAAGAAGTCTTTAATGTCCCTTGCTGCTAAGAATAGGCCGGCGCAATGCTGAGGTGGGCGAATTGGAAAGGCTGTTGGCAACCCACAACCATATTCATGAGGATACTGAGCAGGCATGCATTACAACTGGAGTAGGTTGGAAAAATTGATTGTTTTACTACTTTTATCACTTAAAAATGTACAATATGATGTAACCTGTTTTTTGTGAATGTTGTGTTAGGTTTAATTTTAAGTAGACCATGTTTTTGTTATTAAATATATTGTTTGTGTATAATGTGTGGAATACAGCTTAAATTCACATCGTAAGGAATTTAGTTCATTTTTTGTCACATGTCTTTAATGGGTACATGAGATCACCCCTTGAAAAAAAAAGTACTTTTTCTAAAAAAATGTATATTCTGTATGTATATAAATGTATATAAACTCAGAAATTGGAAAACAAATCTCAGTCAGTCCTATTGCATCTACCTTATCTTGAGTTATGTTTTGGGCTATGAAGAAAACATTTATTCTAGGGAGCGGGTACATTCTGGATACACTGCTTTGTTTTGTAAGAAGCCTGTTTTTTCTGATAATAAAAAGTAGAAACTCTGAAAGAGGGGGAAGCTGTATAGTTTAGACCTATAGGTGGCAGCACCATGCTGTAGGGTGAGTTGCAGCCACTGAGGCTCTTTCTGTTTTGACCACTGCCTGACTGTAACTAGGTGAGGATTTCATCTGATAGGGATGGGGGTTAACATTTTGGTGACTACCAGTGCCCTGGAAACTAAAAACCCACTTGTATTGTAACTTGGTCCTGCAATAAAAATTAGCTGTTTGAACCAATGGCAAGGCCAGTGCAGAGGGTGTTTCCCCAGAAAAAAAAAGATGTTATTGGCAAAGGAATTGAATATGATTAAGTGGGTAATTTGTTATAAACCAGTGTAACCCTTTGCCTACTTGCTGAGACAGTGGCTGTTAATAGCCAGCCTGTTGCCGCAGCACATAATTCAACTGATTATGCAGCGCTTGTTAAAGAAACAGATCTTGGATCAGGTCTTCTAATTGCAAAAAGTCTGGCAGCTATCTATTGCAGAATTCGCTGGGTCTAAAAATGCATGTGAGCAAAGCCCCAGGGCAATTCCCAGCACATTTCCCAAGCCCTGGCCAAAGTCCAGCCACGCTTCCCTTCTCATTAACCAATTATAAGAACAAGTGCCAGGCGAGTCATCTAGCCCATCAGTTAGCGCCTCCTGAGCATTCAAAAACCGTGGCAAGTGAGCACTCACTTGACACTGGCTGTGTCTAGTGAGTCCATTGTGTTGAAATGATTTCAGTTAGGAAATGCAGCACACTCAGCCAAAGACTGACCTGAACAAGATGGCTTCACACCAAAAGAGTATTTATTCCTGGTTTTTCACTCTTCCTCAAAAGTGCAGATGGTGTTGTACAGTTTGCACAAGTCATCATTTCTGAACACATAACACAGTTTGAGTAACATTAACAGCAAAATATGTCTTCTATGTTGAGAAACAGTTCGCAGGCAACTCATAAATAAGGTATAAAAAATATTCTTTCAGCTGTTGATTAATGAATCTTTGAGGAGTTTGCGGTTCCATGAAAAGAAGTGGATCTTGGTCAGTGGAGATTTATGCCTTTACGAGGGCAGCAAACTCTGCAGAGGTGGAGAGAAACTCTATTAGTTCAAGAAAGAAGAAAATCTTTGCCAAAATGTACTAGGATTAGACTGATTGAGCCAATTCTAAACAAGAATTATGATTTCTTCATCTTAGGAGCCAAAGTGAAACATTTTCGGATTGGTATATTTAACTTTAGATAATAGGAATAAGTAAGGATACTTTTATCCAGTCTGTCTGCAAAAAAATACTGCCCTGCCTTGTAACAAAAAAAGGCAAATAAAAAAAAAAAGCTCATCTGAAATTAAGATTGTAGATGTTGCGCTTTGGCAGTCTAAGTACTCGACAATAACTGCAAATGTTTTTTAGGTTTTTTTCAGGTACTTGAAGTCTTTGAGGTTTATGTGAAGAACTCTTACCATCAACTCCAATCTTGCCATCACCATCACTGTCACCAGCGGCAAGGAAAGCCTTAGTCTCCTTGTCAGTGAGTGCTCTGGCACTGGCAGAGAAGTTCTGCAGGAACAGCCTAACAAGTGAGAAAAACAGTGAGTTGAATTAATGGAAGAAAGCTTTCATGAATAATTTAAATTTCATTTGTTCTTGAGATAAATAAGCAAAATGTAATATATGTACAAGTAGGTCAGAAGATAACCAGTTTTCCTTAAATGAGGCCACTTGAAATGTACTGGTGAAGCCCAACTCTCAGTTAAAAGGATAAGTGTACAACACTGTATTGTAGTATAAGTTATTCTAAAATCTTTAGGCCAGTAGGCCTTAAATTTAGTAGCTTTAAGTCTTAAAGTATGTTCTTACTTCAGCTCCTCCTCCTCAATGAAGCCACTGTTGTCCTGGTCAATGGTGGCGAAGGCCTTCTTGACATCATCGGCAGACTTGCCAGCCAGACCACATGCCTTGAAGAATTTCTTGTAGTCGAAGGAGTCAGCAGCTGAAAGAGCGCATATCAACGTCATTAGTGCAGGATAGGTACAAGTTTTGATGTTAGGGTAACTGCAGCTGGCAATTTCTGAGGCTTGTTTATGCCTCTCTGTTCCCAGTTACAATTTCAATGTAAATATTGCGATGTACAAATGAAATAAGAAAGTGAGTGAGTCATCACCTGCGCAGCCATCAAGGGCAGCCTTGACATCAGCATCATTAAGACCAGCGAAGGCCATTTTTTATTCTTGGGAGGCAAAGAAAACAGATCTCAAGGTTAAGATGAGCATCCTAAAAACTAAGAAGTTGTCCTGTTGTAGAAATGCAAACATCTTTACTTTGTATATTCTCTTAAATGCATCAACACAGACAAACATGGCAGCATGCCCAGTGATCTATTCTGTTTGGCTTAGGTTTTAAGGTATAAGGTCGCACAACAGTAGCTAGGCTCTACATACCCTAAATGTCTTTTCTCTGCTCTAGCTTTAGATAAGAGTTATATCATCTTTCATTTACAAGTCTACCTCACATCATAAACATCCATGCTTCCTGCAAGCTAAAAATCTTCCTTTTGCCTCAGAGTGTTTCCTCACAACACTTTACTGACTGTTCATCCAAAGTGTTAAGCTGTCATGGCACTTAGGAAGTGATGCTTTCACCAGTAGCCCAAATCACACAAACATTAATATCTGCCATAGATAGAAAAAAAAATGAGATGGCAGCAGAACACATTCAGTGCTGCAAAAAACTGCATTCTTCCAAAAACATTGGTCCTCTGAAACCAAAAGGCCGACTCTTTTCGTTAACTGAAATGTCCTGAGGTCCGTGTGTTTGCTGCCTATGTTGGCTCCATTTCTCCCTACAGCTGGTAGTCCACAAGGATACCCTTCCTCTGAATCCAGCCGGGATTGTGATCTGCAGAAGTCGGGGTAGCATTTAGAAGGTTCACGTCCCACTCACCTTTGCTCTGCGTTGAGGCGAGTGAAAACCAAGGCGGACTGGAGTGATTGCCAAAAGCCTCTTTCCCCCCTCTCTTATATATCCTTGAGCAACACCATTTACAGACGTTTGAGTCTCAGTATCAGGTACCAAGATGCATGGGTTTCGAAAAAATGTGTCTAGTAGCCTAGACCTATTTTTAGGTGAACAAATGAGGATGCTACCATGTGTGCATAGGCCTATAGCTAGACATGTGGAAACCTGAGCAGGTCCGAGACTCCCTGGCTTCATGGCACATGTTGCAATCATATGATGATTTACAAGCAAAATCTAAAATGCTGGTTTTGATGTTGAAGATCATAAATTTATATATGTGAGAGTCCAAGGCACGGGCAGACACTTTATCCTAGGACATCATGAGAAGTCAACACCAAGGACTAGCAGCTTCTTGGTGTTTGATTTCCTGATTACTATACAGACAAAATAATTATTGAAGGCCAAAGGCACAATTTGTTTCCATGTGCTCTAGATCTCTTGAAAGGGTTGTTAAAATCTTACGATTTATAAAAATGGCTCTGTGATGATCAGCTGTGATTTTTTTTTTCCTGTCCTTGCACCAGGCAGATTATAGATTATATTTATATTACTGTATTTAATTATTCATATTGCTAAGCAAGAAAATCATAAAAAATAGGCCTTTAAATACATTCAATCATGTAAACAGTATTCAATCATTCAGTTGCTTTTCTAGTTATTATACATTGTATGAATCATAACTATTATTTTTAATTTTTGTCTTTAAGATTAAGTTATAGAGCTTAAGACTCCCTTAGGTACATTATCCTCTGTCCAAAGCATAGGATATAGTATCTTTAGATGAGTTATAGTGAACCTCAACAGGCAGGGTCACGTTTCAAATGTACCAGGAGCCCGTCCAAACCGGAACAGGACTTTGAGGTCTCTAGCAGCAGATCTCTGTCCTTAGTAGGCAATCTGCCAATCATCTAGACTATTTTTTGCATCCTAATATAAGTTATGTGTAACAAGGCGATGATTTGATGACAAATCTTATTTTCATTTCTTTGCTGATTTAGTTGTTAGCCATTTGGGCCTAATAAATATGTAGATTAAAGATTTCTAATACCAGTAAATATTTCAACCAGACTCACCTGTAATTTGAGAGTCACCCCCCAGAAAGAGGAGCAAACCCCAATAAGGGAATCAGGGAAATTATTTTTTGCAAACTAATAGATTCCAGTAAAGATGATCTTAAGATTAATTTCAAAACTCTGGTAAAATTGGGCTTGGAATCATTAAAATTGCCTTAAATGAATCATTATCATAATAAATATAATTTTTATTGTTGTAACGCTGGAAGAGGCAAATAACTTAGTGAACTCAGAAAGTGCCTCAACCTTTGTTTATCAATAAAAGACATACAATACAGAAGAAACTGAACACACATATAAAAGTGAATTATAAGCAAATATGCAAAAAAAGAAATGTAACCAGAACAGTTGCAAGGAGACATAAAAAGAGAAAAAATTATAGATGTTAATCTTAACAATCGATAATTTTACAGGAACTTAAAATGAAGTATCCCGGTCTGGCTTTGACATTTTGAAAGTATAATTTTTCTTAGGTATGTCCAAGTATGTATTCCATAATTTGGCATTTCTCTACCATATTGATAATTGAACCCTGAAGGTATTTTATAAGGTGTAGTTTGAAAGCACACCAGATGTAAGAGG
>JAUZNJ010029786.1:23836-41827 GCA_034780135.1 Jordanella pulchra
TTTCTCTACCATATTGATAATTGAACCCTGAAGGTATTTTATAAGGTGTAGTTTGAAAGCACACCAGATGTAAGAGGTTTGTTTTTACTTTTACAAAAATAAAAATACATATTTGATAGGTACTTTTAACATAAATATTAAATTAAACATTGAAGAACAGAAATTAGAGCAGAAATGTTTTTATCAGTGAACTAAAGGAGAGTCACATTATTGGAATAATTTCCCCTAAAGCCAAACTATTTTATTCAGATCTGTGGGAAATCCAATGCAATGGCATTCTTTCAATAAAATTTAATTGTAACTGAGAGTTTATAATATTTTCTAAAAAACAAGGCAAGACTAAAATAGGCTTAAAATGAATAAATATTCCTGGATCATTGGGTTTGGATACACAGTTAATTTGGATTGTGTATGTGGTCTGCTTTATTATTAAGCTTGTGTGTCGTCTCATGTTAATGTATTTGCCAATCGTACACTAAAAAAACCAAAATCATACTCTGTTTTTTCAATACCCAGAGATTATAGTAAGTATTTGTCCATAATAAGTGCAGAAGAGAGTTAATGGACCTGAAACCCAGACAGTTAGGTCTGGGATATGATCTTGTGGTGCTGCAGACCGTCTCTCCATCCTTCATACTTGTAGTTATTATTTGTCTGATGTAAAACATACAACATATGATCTAAATACCTGAAGAAATGTTTACTTTGGTTCACTGCACTGTACACAGGTGGTCAGCCTTTCAAAGGACAGGACAACATAGACAAACATAGGATAAAACCATTAAATGCACATGCTCAATCCTGAAGGGCAATTTACCCCATTTCCAAGTATCTTCTGGTATTTGGCTCCATCCATCTCTCCTATAAGTCGGAACAGCTTCTCCATTCGTTCTGAGGAAGAGTAATCTATGCGTGATACAGCCACCACCATGTTAAAAGCTTGAGATGGTCTGATCAGGGTGGAGTGTTAGTTTCATATCTTTCACAGCATTTCTGAATATTGCGTTTCTCTGCCCAACATGATCCTTGGTTTTGATGCCCTTTCTCCTGAAATATTCCCAGAAAAATATCTTAGGTCTTGACAGAACAGTTAGATTTACAGAGATTACATAGGTTAAGCCTTATTTTCTCATTGGTTGATTTCTGAAGGTAATTAATTGAACTGGGTTTTATTTTGGGTTATCAGTGATGAGAGTTGAATATAAACACAAGACACTGGTTTTGTCCATAAGTTTTTGTTCACTAGATCTGCAAATGTGAGTACCTCTAAGAAGACTTAAGAATACATGGCTAAGTCTAAGAATAAACTGAAAAAGACAAAGAAAAAGTCAAGAGACAGCGGTTAAACACCTGAAAATCATTTATTATTCCATTCAGAGAACCAGCTGGATTGAATGCGCATGTCTAGTTTTGGCTCTTTGTCTGTTCAACATTTCTAGGAATTGGGAATAGGAAACCAGCAGGCAGGTACAGAATTTGGGGACATTTTCCTTTTCATCTGTCATTGTGGAGGGCAAACAATCCCACGGGGAATCAGAAAAGGAGCACAGGGATGTGGTATTGTGTATTTATGTCTTCAGTTTAAAAGATCACAAAACTCTGCAGGGAGGAACAAAAACAGACAGAAGTTAGTTTCTGCAGAAGAAGTTTCAAACAGCAGTTATCGTTTTGGTTGTGGTAAGATTATTCTGCTATGTATATGTCAGTTTTTTGCATCACTTTTCTACAAATTCTCTACAGGCAAAATACCATCTATTCCAATTTTGCCATCATTGTCTTTATCCGCTGCTGCCATCAGGGTCTTTGTTTCAGCTACTGTCAGCTCCCTGGCATCTGGGCAGAAGTTCTGCAGGAACAATCTGACAGAGGACCAAACAGTAAGCATCAATATAGAAACATTTAGTTGTAATTTAATATCTTCAATGGGATTTTAATGTTTGGCATTTATACCTATGCCTTATGTTTAGAAAAACATGATATGCCCTAATTATCTGTGATTTAACTTGTCTTTGGGGGGCTAAATTTGGTTTATGTTGCACATCTGTCCTTACTTCAGCTCCTCCTCCTCAATGAATCCACTCTTGTCTTGATCCAGGACTGTAAACACTTTTTTCCTCTCTGCCTCAGACAAGCCAGTCAATCCAACTTGTGCAAAGAACAACTTGAAGTCAAATGTGCCTGGAGCTACAGTAGATTGGTCAGGGAGAGAGAGAAAGAGAGGGGAGAGGGGGTGCAGAACAAAAAATGGAGCGACCAGAAGAAACAGACACATGCCTGAGTGAGTGGTCAATCGCTGAATAACATGAAAGAAAGAATAGTGGGAGCCTGAATAGAGATGCCGCTTTTACTCTTTCGCTCAGCTGACTTTCTTTCTTCAGCCAATGACATTTACCAATACACACCCTGAAGCGCTTCATAGGCTTTGCTCCTATCCTACTTAAAATGCACAAGGAAAATTGCCTCAGGTTTTAATGCAAACTTAAATGCCAAAAGCTCTTAAATCATGGTGCTTTTTATAAGATTCAGCTCAAATGATTCCATGAAAAGAATGTGCAAAATAAATGAATTATTTCACTGATTTACAGCCTGTAATGTAACTATTCTACAACCACCTTCATTTGATATGTCAGCTTTTAATCACATTAGAGGAATAGAAATGCTAAAAAAATGTTTTCATGCCTTAAACAACCCTAACAGGCAGGTTTGGGTGAATAAAGGGCATAAAAAGTGCTGACATTTTCTTTTCTATGGAGCAAGCAATTGAGCTTTGCATGCCTTGCCATGCAGACATAATTGCTTAAGATAAATAATTAAATGTCTCAGCATGTGAAGAGGTTTATATCTTGCGTGATTGGGTTAGCAGTGTAAAAGATGTCTGATGGAAACTCTTTAATATGTTGTTGGCAACTAGTTTCCTGCCTTATGTTTGTAACCAGCAAAATCCCTGCCTTAACCCCCTTGTGAACGACACACTGTGTGAGGTTTCTTCCCCTGGGAGCGTTGTCACTGTCTCCTTGCTCACATATATTGTGTGTATCACAGCAAATGTTTTTTGTTTCTTCTATTTTTTTTAAGAATGTCTTCTTGCATGCAAGTTTCCTCTTCTTGTCTGACTCACCTTGACAAGCTTGGACTGCAGCATTGATGTCCTCATCACTCAACATCCCAGCGAATGCCATTTTCCTCAGGGGCTACCTTAGGGAGACCTAGAATAAAATGCATGGAAGAAACACAAAGTGACAGAATTGGAAACATGCTCTTTTTTATGTCAGATAGCAGTTTCTATGAAAAAAAAACTGAATATTAATTGATTACTCCCTGGGTTTTTATGAAGACATGAACGGTGATAAAAAAAAAGACAAAGCTTTGCACCTGGTATGTAGTCTTAAAGAGAAAGAT
The DNA here is from genome assembly GCA_034780135.1 of Jordanella pulchra. Classification (NCBI taxonomy): domain Eukaryota; kingdom Metazoa; phylum Chordata; class Actinopteri; order Cyprinodontiformes; family Cyprinodontidae; genus Jordanella; species Jordanella pulchra. The sequence continues at coordinate 27,236 of JAUZNJ010029786.1, forward strand.
GAGAGCAGAAATATATGAATATTTTAGCAAACTTTGCTAAGCAGAAGAAGCAATGAGCTTAAATCTTCAGAAAATGTTAGCTAAGTATAGAAAATTATCAAAAGAAAAATAAATCACAAAAAGGTTCAAATGTTTTTTTGTTTAAAAAAAGATTTTCAACAGATATACAAGCAAATTCCTCCTTTAGTCACACTAATTTGTCAGCAAATGAAATGGGACAAAAAAAGGTGCTCACCGTGTTGTGGGTGATGCTTTCACTCTCCGAGCAGATGATGTTGTGGATCTCTGCCTTGTTTGCTATGTACCCGAGTCACAGACACTCTGTTGCAGATTCGTGATCTAGAGAGTAAGAAGCAACCTGACGTATCAGTCCTCAATCCCGGAGAGATTCCCTCCATGCCACACATTGCCTCCTCCTCCTTCATCAGTTAATCAGAGCAGATAATTCTGTCATTCATAGCCCTACAGTTTTGCAAACTTTCAGGCATATCAGAAATGCTGTTTAAAAAAAGGTCTGCATAATCAGATTAAGACAAATGTTAATTTTGGTGCTGAACTAGATTTTAAATTGCTTTTGATCTCTAACAGTGATTAGAAGAAGTGTGTAAACCCTGGTTATGAAATATTTCAGTTAGAATGATTATTTTCTAAGCATTCATACAAAAAATCACCTCAGCTTTTGTTATTAAAAGTGTGAAAAAAAGGATCCAAAAATGTGCATCTACCCACTTTAAAATTAGTTTCATATAAAACATTGTCTTTGAAAAAAACGCCACAGCAAATTATATAAATATCATATGGTATCCTGCAAAAATACCATTACCTTTATGATTTTTTTAAGGTATTTTTGTTGCAATCAATCAAATTTTATTTCGATTTCATATGATCATCCACCATATAATATAGCATTAATGATAATACTATGCAGGGCATTTAAAGTGTTTTGCACATAAACATCTGAAAAATGTGGTTTGCATTTGGTTTAAGCTGGGCTTTCTTCGAAGATTGCATTACACTTTAGCTAGATCCCCTAACAGCTCTGGCCGGCATATGAATGATGTGTTAATTGTTATATCTAGTGTTAGTATTCAGACCAAATGATGTTTGATATTAGCTTCAAAAACTAAAGAGGAACTTCTTCCAGATATTTGCTGTGTAATCTAATAAAAAAACAATTCCTGGCTTTGTTCTGCAGTCTCCTCCAGAACCTCATCGTGAAGTCACATCTTGAAGAGGCTGTCATATAACAACCTTGTCTTTAATTAGAGGCTTCTTCTGTTGCAATATAAGGCAGAGCCCTAGAGAAGATCCTTCCTGCCCAAAGCTAAAGCTGTCCACTCTCTGATTAAATTTAGATAATATGATCAACGAAAACATTAAATTCCTCTTTAAGAAAAAATACAGTTTTTATTGAACTAAATAATATCTGTCATAATAATAGATTCTTCCAAGTGAGCTGTGAATCCTTGCATTTGCCTGTAAGTTTGGATGAATTAACATCTCTGTAGTTTTACAGTCGAGTCATACTTCTACCGTAATAAGGTGAAGGGTTGTGAGATGTACAATATACATGTTTATGCAGATTTTTTTGTAAAATAATTCTTCCTGAAACTTCTCCACAACTGTAAAATCTGACGTGTGCTTTATCGATTCACTGTTTTGTTTTCTTGAACTAAACCGACTAGAGCTTTCTGTAGCACTCATATGAAAGCAGAGATAAATTAATAGATACCAATCAGAACAACTGATGTGAGAATTTGTAAAAAGACTAAAATCCAAAGATAGTCAGTTTGTCCAACAATCATATTTCGCTCTCAGTAAATAAAACCAGATATATATTTATGGGTGGTCGTAAATCCCGAAATAAACATTTTATGCAGGTACATCGTCTTACGTTGCGTAACTCTCACGTCAGCCAAGTGCCTGAGAGTAAAAGGCTTTCCTCAGCTTTGATACAAATCACTGAATTCACTTGACCGATAGGAAAACTACGCGCTGATTGGCTATACCAATACAATGTAGAGGCTTTCTTCGTTTTGATTGGTTTATGTAACTTTCGGTCACACGGAATTGTACGCCCTTATTCCGTGATGTACGGGAACATGGCGCTTTGGAGGAGAGGTGTTTCATGATACCAGTGGTTTGTTTGTCTTTTTTCTTAGATTATGTTTATTTAAATAACGGCTAGGCGTATTGATTAAACATGACAGTTCGTGAAAGGTGGACGCAGTCTTTTGTCTATATGGACAACGAAACGCCCCATGTCCGAGTGGCGTTGTCTGTCGTCAGCTGAAACTCCTTAGCCTCCACATGCTAGCTCTTGCTAGTTAGCCCGGTGGGTAGCAACTGTCAAAAACAGTCCAAAATATGACCCCACAAGATGCTTACACTGACAGTAAGTTTGTAATAAATGTTTAAACCACGCAATTTGGTATCGTGTAAGACGTATATTTAGGATAGTTTCAGTGCGGTAACATCTCGTTGGCTAAACTTGGATGATGGAGAGACGCCATGGATTTGTGTTATTGCTGGTTACCTGGATTTTTCTGTCCCACGGATGCTGGTTATCTGAGGCTGTCCCTCTTCGCGAAGCTCGCAAAACAGGTAAGGCACCTGGATTCATTTTTTCTATAACCTAACTAACTGATGGTTCTTAATGATTTTGTATCAATACGACATCCATGTCAGCTAGCATTTGCTGGGATATCTGATGCTAATGAAGCAGCTAGAAAGCTAACGCCACCATAACCTTGTTTGCCTCTAAATTATGCATAATTGTTTTGCCCTTTTGGGTAAAAGTTTGTTCGTGAGTTTTCAAAGGGAAGTTGTTTCCTTTATTTCTTGAACAAATCCGTAAATATTTCTTAAGTAGTATGAGAAAAACGGTACAAGTCAACGAAAGTCACGACCTGGCTAATTGACAACCTGCAAAGCTAATCATAAACACACTTTGAGTGAATTAGCCTCTAAGAGAATTTTGTATTATAGGTCACACTTTATCTCTGCTTCCTATCTAACAGCAAATCACTTTATTGGTATATTTTCCTAATGCATTTTATTGTGGATCTTACGAATAATAGATTTTACATTTAAGCAGGTTTGTCAGGTTAGTATTTTATTCTCGTTTATCAAAAGTTCACATGGGAGGATAAATAAAAACATCTAAATAACACCAAAGTCAGTTATCTGGTGAAATCTTTGAATTATCATTTTAAATTACATGATTTAAATTTTCATTGAATCTTTGTCCTTCTTGGTGGTTAGTTGACTTGTAATTGTTCATTAATTTATCTATAATACATTATTATTGCAATATAAACTGTATTATCCTCATTTTTAAAATGGTAGCAGAGAACAATCTGTATTGAACCAAAAATGCATCCCACTTATATATTTTTATGAATTAAGCATCCTATTAAATCCAATATTAATACATATTTTCCCAACGAAACTCCAGAGTTACGTTGGTTTTCATTACTTTGAAAGCTTGTTTGTCCAGAGTTCATTGTCACAGGACTTTTTTGTGTGGAAAAATGCTTACTTATAAACGCATTCATGGATCTGTGTTCCAGCTGCTTCTCTTCTCCTGCGTTTCGCTAGTAACCCACTTTTCAGCTTATTACAAAGGACTGGACTAACAAAATTGCTGTCTTACTCTTGTTAAATGTAAAAGACCGAAAACTGAGTGCCTATGAGATTTGAAAATTGCGTTTTGCGATTATATTGCAAATGCAGTTGATTGCCAGGGTCTACTGGCAACACAAAATGGTTATTTTTCAGGTTGAAGACGTGGAATTTTCCACGAATACTAATCCTAAGTGGGCTGACCTCATATTTTGCATTTTACATCCTGAACAGAAAACTAAACGCAGAAAGGCCCCCATACAAACATCAGCTTTAGCAACTGTCAGTAATGGCACCAAAATAGAGGAGCACCATCCTTTGACATCATCTATTGGCTTTAAACATGTTGGACTTGGACAACATATTAATAACTTTTTTTCTATGTCTTTATGACGATATTAAGTAGCCCCTAACTAAAAAGCCTCTGAAAACGTACATTTCTTAAAACATTTTCTGATGTCTAAACAGCTTATACATCAGTTGTTGTATGGGTTTGATAATTTATACACTACACAGGGATGTAGGTAGTTCAGGAGCTTTGCCTTGTGACCATTGGCTGTCACTTAAGCCCCTCCTTCATCCATTTTTGTGATTGTATCTGTCAGTTTGACCCATAGCAGCTGTGACGACAATGTAGCTTACCACCATCAGTGTGTGAATCTGTGCACGAATGGCTGAATTCTTGAATGTAGTTTGATGCATTATTGGGTCCTCAGACCTGATAAATTGCTGAACAAGTACAGGCCATTGTCCATTTAATCATCTCGTATGCTTTCACTGCTTAGGTTTATTGCAAAGTTAAGTTGATGATTGCCTATTGGCATAACAAAATTGTCTCAAGTTGTTGGAAAAATGTTTTACCTACATCACAGGACCTCTCACGAGTGACATTATATGGCTGTTATCAATCGAACACATTTTATGAAAGCAATACCTTACTATCTTTTCATGTGCTAATCTTCTTAAGATCCAAGCATGTCCTTTGGAGTTTATCCTATATGACATGGTCTCAAATAAAGATTTTAGTTATTAATTCACATTCTTTAGGATTAGATCACAAAGGTGAAAAGGTAAATTCTTAGTCAGTAATGTTTAACCAGTAGATTTTTCTAATCTTATCAGATCCAGTCAATGATTAGCAACAATGTGGTTGCTCAGTTACAATGTAGCATTACAAGTAAGTAATGCATGAACCCATCTTTTTATGGTTTTATCGTCCCACCAGGTTTTCCTTGCCACTCCTGTTCGGCCTACATCAAGCATTGCATAAATAGTAGAGCAGAAGTCCATTTTGAGTTTAGCTAAAGAACACGAATATGCTTAGAATAATATTACCTTGGGTATTGATTTGCAAAAATATTGCATAAAATTGAATAATTGACTTTCAATTTTATTCCCTTAAAATTGAAAGTCAAAAAAATGTACAGTTCTACATTTTTCTGACATTATTTTGGTGTTGTAAAGCCAGTTCATTGCGGTATGTTTACCCTAGGCAACATTAGCTGTAACCCTTTTACTGCCCTGTTGTTTAGCTGTTTGTCTACCAGTCAGCCAGAAAAGGTTATCGCACTACAGGCAATATTATCTCTAATAAATTAGGGATAATACATTATTTTTTATGGTATGGAGCAAAATTAATGTTGATGTTTTCCACATGTCACAAAAGTGTCAGAACTATTTAAGTTATTTTCTTCACAAATGAAACATAAAACATTTGTAAAAGTAAATGAACACTACTCTTCATTTTTCCTAAAAAAAAAAAAAAAAAAAAAAAAAAAAATATTACCGTTTCATTGTAACAAGGGTGTCATTTGCATGAATATATTACTGATCCAGTCAATATAAATCCTGCCTCAAAAAGCAGGGAGTCATTTTTTACTGTTGGTTGTTTATCCTAAATTTCTCCAGATCTCATGAAAGAAGACATTTAGAAGTACAGTTGTGTTTATTAAAAACATGCAGTCTTCCTAGAAAAGACATTAGATTTCACATTTGTATGTTAAAGAAATCAGGGTTTTATTAAAAAAAAAATATGGTTTAGGATTGCTTCACCTAACCTTCTTATGAGTCCAAAGAAAAAAAGACAGTGGATATTTGTAAAACACTGCCTGTGATTTCATGTTTGTAAAAGACACACCACTAGTGGGAGACCCAAATGTATGCCACTATACGTTACTGATTGATGAAGGTGATCACAGACAGACAAATCCTGAATCATCTAGACAATGCAGTTTTCTGTTCTCTACAAATGGGTCAGCTTCTCCTCTGTGAAAATAACTACTGAAATATGCAGCACAGCTTAAATATGACATGACTACGTCTGACTGTGTTGGTCCTAGAAGAACAGGATAGTCTGTTTGAGAACTCTGCCAAGTCATAATGGGTTTTTATGAGTCAAATGAAACCTAATCTAGAAGAACTGATCCCATGCATAAGAGTTGTGACCAGGCTCCTGTTGGCTCCATCTGACTGCTGCAGGAGCATCTCGGGGGTCCTAAACTTCTTTCTAAGTTGCAGGGTATTTGCACTGAATGCTTCCTATAATTAGGGAATTTTTCCACAAGGTTGTTTTGAATTTAATCCTTATTGCCATTAACGGGATTGTTATAGCCTGCAAAATGCCACTGTGGTATTTTGCAGATTTCTGGTCAAATCCATTTTTCCTATGCTTATTAGAACAATGGTATTTAGTTAGACGTTTCAGCTGCCCTGCTTTAATTTCTTTGAGTTTAGTAAGCATTATGGTGCATGTAATGGTAGGCACACATTATTGAAAAGGTCATTTGTTGTAGTTATCTAGTTACAAAAGTGAAATTGTACCATATGTAGGTGAAAAAATGAAAATATTAATTGCAAACAGCGATGCTTTTTATGTATTTGTTTGTCATTTATTGGGATTATGGCTTCTTGCTAATTTGGGACCAATCAAAATAAACAGTTCGGTTATGCCCGTGCTACAACCTTCACAATGAAGAGGGGGGACTTCTGACTTGGTGTTTGTCATTGACAACCTCTATAAACAGGGTTGGCTTCAAAAGGTCATAGGTAAAGCAGCTGGGTTTTCAGAGTGTTGTATACAAACATGTTAATGGAAAGGTCAGTGGTAGAAACAACTACTCAAAGGTGCCAGAGCTACTTTTAGAGGACTGTACAGTAAAGACCATACAACACTTTAGTAGAGGCTCACAATATGTGACTGGGGCTTAAATTGGTGGTCTCTTTCAGATCATAGTTGGGCACTAAACACACAACCACAAACTCCCAATTATTAACCATGTGTCTTTTCATATCTTGCAGGCTTTTTGAGATTAAATTACGGTCAGATTAAATTTCCAGTGTTCAATGAAAGACATGTCTGCAGTGGTTTAATATCCCAGGTTTAGTCAATTTATTCTGAAATCTATTCAGACCTTCATCTTGCAGAAATGACTATAGAAAGGAGGTTTTATTTACACTGTTGATCATTTCAATAATCAATACCCATGAAATAAAACGTCAGTTTTACTTCAGAGTTTTGATTTCTGATTTTTATAGAGAATCTCTGTACTTATATAAACATTTGAAATAAAAAATAGCATTAGCTAGTTCATTTTAAAAACAAAATAAACACATTTACAACAGTTAACCCTCTGCTAAACCGATGGAGTGATATTTATAAAAAACAGGTAAGCTGAGACGTTCTTTTAAAGTTAGTAGCCTATGCTTATTTCCAAGGAGTATATTGTAGAGATAATTTATCATAAAATTAAAACACTCCTTTCTTTACACAGCAGTACTTTTTCATAGTGTTTGGCTTTGATCTAATTAAGACCTTTTTGGAAAGACTCAACAGTTAATGTTCACAAGTGCTCATCAGCCACTTTTCAGATATGCATTTGCAAAAAAAGATTATAATCCATACATCGCTTTGTTGTTCTGCTTTTGTTCTGTTCTGCTTCATAACTGGCTAGCACTAAAAAACTCCAGTATATCATTTCTTTGGTCTGAGATGTGGGTAGACTTCTAAGATGCACATTACCAGTTTCTCAGGTGCCCTTAAAACCCTCGATATTCTTTTAATTCAAAGAAAATAAGTTTTTTAGTTGGTCTTTGTTTAGGGTTAAAGTTTCACATATTTTCTGACTGCTGTCAATTTTCCGTAATTTTTCGTAAACTCCTGAATTCTAGTGTTTCCTGTGTGTAGCTAACATGTGCGTAACAAGACATGCATCTGTGTGTACAATCTTCCTATGGTTAATTTGCCAATCATGTTGCATTAGTAATCAGCTTGGCAAGGAATAACATGCCTGAAAGGTGCTAATTTTAGGATGCACGGATTGCGAAAAGATAAACATCTTGGATTTTGTCACTGTTTAGAGACCATTTTTTAAGACCCCAGTAAAACCTAATCTTGCCATCACAAAATATGTCCATGTATTGTGGATAAAAATGTCATCTTTCAGTTTTTTGGAAGGAAGTTGTTGGCTATACATTTTCTTTTTTTTTTGGGCCTCAGCAAACAACTTCTGTGTTTTTTTTTTTTTTGTTTGTTTTTTTTTCATAGAATTTGCATCGTACTAAAATTGCTTGTTCTGGACATTTACATTTACATGCACAAATTTTAACAATGCTATTGAAATGTGTTTGGGCTCAAAAGCAGCAAATAATTGAATTGTACCGTTCAGTTAGACACAAGTAATCAGATTACAATGTATTGTAATTGGACTAAAAATCTGTCATGTAAACATGTTGATTGAAAAATTAGCATGTAGCCACTCAAAAGCTAAAATGTGCCAAACTGTCGCAGAGTGACAGCGACAGTCTGCATAAACCACCTCTATCATTTTAAAACTTCCCTTTCATCGTGCAGAATCTGACAAGAATATTCCTACTGGCCACACAACGCATTTTTATTCCCGATTAGCTTGGTTCGTTCCGATTACTCATGTAAACGTAGTTTCAGATGATACTCGTGGTGATGGCAGGAGATAAATTCTGCTGCACGTGGCTCTTGAATTTAAGGAACTTTAGTTCTGGGTAATCTTTGAAAATGCTTCAGTTTGATGGGAACCGAGGGGTACAAGCCACGGCCATCTCCTGCAGCATCAGCTCCTCCTCTCTAAGCTGTGTTTCACAAATTAAACTTTGTGTTTCATTTTTTACCTCCAATGTTTTTAGATATACGTACATAGAAGTTTTTTTTCTCAACGTGCAAAGCTATTGAACGCTAACGCTGTAGTTTTTGGCCGGCTTCTGTTTAGAAGCTGAGAAGGGCAGTGGGTGGGCTGAAAGGCTGTTGTTAAACCTGTCAGTTGAATTGCTAAGCCGGCAGCATCCTCGGTCGAGAAACCTCACACCTGCTGTCCTCGCAGCTGCACCATCAGCTACTAATGTCCCTGCAGACGCCCCAACCGCTGTCTCTCTGAACCAGAAGCTGGGTGGTCAGAGCTAAGAGCTCGGCATAACTATGCTTTTTTTTAACCTGCAGTGGGGGAGGGGTGGTTCATACATAATAGCCGTGTTTGATTGGCTAAAATTAACCATTGTTTGTGGGGATCATTTGCTCCCTCTAATGTTTTGTTCAGATATTGTGTTTTTTTGGAGTATAGTCACTACATTCATTTTGAACACTTCTCTTCTGTGTTTTATTTCATTCCAGATGCTCACACAGGGAACACTTTGCCTGTGTCTCTCTACCTGCCCCTTACAGTCTCATTAATCGTCCTGGTAGCACTGGTGGTGGTGGTAGTGAACTGTTTGACTTGCTGCAAGGAAAGAGAGATCAACTTCAAGGTGAGATTGGTGCTGGCATCTTGTTACAGGAGCTTCTGGTCTCCTGATATAATGACTCCATTTTTTTGTGTTATAAATTTGGGTCATTTGCAAAAGAGTATTGACTGTATTATTGTGCTGCATTGAAAAATCGTAGGTATTAAATATCCCGCTATTTATTGTTGCTGATGCAGGAGTTTGAGGATCACTTTGATGATGAGATCGACTTTACTCCGCCTGCCGAGGACACGCCTTCAATGCAGTCTCCAGCCGAGGTTTACACCCTCGCTGTGTCCCCCGTTCCACTGCCGGGACCTCCACATCTACAACCTCTAGCCAGCATCACAGGTACTATATGCAATTCAATAATAAGTTAAAACCTCAGCTGTACTGATAAAGGAGGCTGAAATTCCACACCTTGTGCCTATAAACCTTTGTGAATTTCTCCGCTGTGAGATCAATAAAACTCATCTAATCTAATCTTGTCAAGCATTTAAAAAACAAATTACTCATTAGATTTTCATGTTTGTTTGTTTTTAATTCCTAAATTGGAGGTTTAAAATGACCCAAACAAAACTTGCTCACAGTCATGGAAGTCCTGATTTTATTTGGTTTATGTTTGTGTTCCAGAAACGTCGACTGGTTTCAAAGTAGGACGCCACAGTTTGAGTTACATCCAGGAGATTGGTAATGGATGGTTTGGGCAGGTAAGATGTCTCTTTGTGTGTGTGAATGCTATATGTCATATGCTGATTGTTCATTAAAGTATTTTGAAGAGACATAGGTTAGCTAGTAAAGCAAATATCACTTTAGTGTTCTCAGTTAATGTTTTTTTTGGTTCAGGTGACTCCTAATTCTATAACTTGTGTTTGTTTACTCTCAGGTCCTGTTGAGTGAAATATACACAGACCCTGGAGGAGCCAGAGTGGTGGTGAAGGAGTTGAAAGCTAATGCCAGCGCCAAGGAGCAGAATGACTTTCTGCAGCAAGGGGATCCATACAGGTAAGGAAACACAGTATTCCTTTAAAAAATGGCATTATAGTTGTTTTGGTCCTTTTTAATGCGTACTTTAGTGCTAAGTTGTATGCCAATATTTTTTTTTCTTTTGTAAATTATCCTCAGGGCCAACCTGGTCAGGAGCAGGTTTTCCTTGATAAACTCGGCGTCCTCTGCCTCCGCCCTCCTTATGTTGTTTCATTTCCTAATTTAGTCAGAAGAGTTTTGTCATAGTTTCATGCAGACAATAACAACAAAATTAGTCAGGTGATCATTAGACACATAAGGTGTTAAAGAAATAAGCATAGCATTCCCTTTTGACAGGGATCCAGTTAAAGAATGAGCAGCATTTATTTGCAGAAAATTAGATCTTAATAGGGTGGGTTCTCAGAGCACATATAGATGTCCTTATATATTCAGAAAGTTATCGTTTTGAGCGCTATGGTTTCACCTCACAATCCATCATATTCATTCACCACTTTTCTGAGAGCACTTTGATTTGTGATGACAGCACTATAGAAAACAACTGCACAGTCAAACAGCCTCTTAGTATTTATCATTTACCATGAGATGATGCACAAGTCCTACCTGAACAATGCTTTTATTCTTCCCTGTGAGATTACACCGAAATATTATGCAGCGATCCACTATCATTCAAGCATTAAGCTAGTTCCCCCTCTAATGTTAGATGAGTTACATGGCAGACTACTTTGATATCTATTAGTTTGTCCAAATATATATTTTTGATATCTATTAAAAAAATGTTTTTCCTGTCAAAATGACCACTCCAAGCAAAATTCAATTCCTCTAAAGTAAACGTGTCTAGAAATGAGTTTCAGATCTCCATATTCCTATTGTTACCGGTGATCAGTGGTATTATTTTGTTAAAAAAGAAATATGTTTCAAATAAAAACATATTCAATCATGCTGATGAATGCCAAAATTGCCACTTAAAATGTCTTTAGGCATATGAAACTTCATTCTTATTAGCACAATTTTGTTTTTCTACTTTCTGAAATTCAGTTTCTGCTGCAAACATGTAATTTAGAAAATTTATTACAGTTCTGTCTTGGAATGCGATTTTTTGATCCATAGATGGAGCAACAGAGAGGAGAGTACTTTTAATAAATGCTAAAATGGCTTGCCATAGAAGCTTCTCATGAACTTATGGAATAACTCCAGTAGGAATCTTCTCCTATAAAATCTCACTCTCCTTTGCTGCTGTAGCTCTGTTGTTTGTCTTTTAAACACACTCCTTTTTTTTTCTTAATTTCTGCATTAAAATCTTAGAGTTGACTAAACTAACTCACAGTTGATTAAATTAACTCACAGCAGCCTTTGTGAAAATAAAAACTCAGTTTCCAACCTAAGTCTAGATCAATGTAGAGTGGAGAATTTGAGGCTGAGTTTGTTAAACCTGCTTTGTGAAAAGGGCCTCTGAACTTAAGGCAGCTGCTTTGTTTCCTGTATTTTTCTACTGAATGAATAAATTAATCCAGGTGTGCCTGACCTCAGTAACCAGGGTGACAATGGCCAGACATACCTGGATTGATCAGGTCATTGGGTAGTGAAAGCGAGGAAACAAAGGAGCTGGCTTAAGTTCAGGAAGTAGTGAAGTTGTACATAGAGCCCATTGAATTGCTGTAACAATTTAAATATCATGAGATAAAACTCTATTTGTTGGCAATAAAACCTGAAATTGGGAGAAATTTAAATGGAAGGAAGTTTAAAACTCGATAATGGTGACAATTTTTTTGTTCTATTATTACTCTGTTAGCAGTTCTCTCTGCCTTTTTCTTTTTGTCATATTTTATTCCGTTATAAAAAAACAGAATGAGGTTAGGCTTTTCTTGTTTTTCTTACCTGACTGATGTGACATTTAGTTTTATTTATTTATTTTCTCCTCAGAGTGCTTCAGCATCCAAATATCCTTCAATGCCTGGGACAGTGTGTCGAGGCCATTCCCTTCCTGCTGGTGTTTGAATACTGTGAAATGGTAAGTGAAGACGTACTTTCAGATTTAAACGATTAAATCGATTAATAAGGGAGAAAAGCAGCTGATTAAGATCATATTCGGATCAATATTCAGCATTCTTTTAGTTGAAAAGATCCTTTTGACTTTTTTATTTTTAGATTTTCTTTTTACTTTTAGGCAGCACTCCATGAGATCATAAAATGTAAAAGTGACACGTTTTGGACAATTTGGACTGAAGGATTAGCATAGAAATTCCAACTTAAACCTTATATGCATCAGATTCACTCATTGGGCCTCATGCTCAGTGATCGTTGATGTTTTTTTCACTTGTTTGAAGCTGTGTTGTGCACTAACTTAGGGGAGCTCCCTCTCCCTCCATCTCCTCTCCCGTTCTTCAGCCAGTTACATGGTTACAGTAAGCCCAGGACTTCTCACATCCCCCCCCCTCATCCAGTAAAGGAACAGTCTCCTTTTACACTCCTCTGGTGTCAGCTCTACCAGTTGCTGTGTTTGTACTTTTTTATGGCCGACCCGTTCTGGTCGTTGGCAGCTGTTGAATGGATTCTTCAGAGAAGAAGCTGCAGCTTAAGAAACTTACAGTAACAGTTGGAAAAACTCTTTGAGTTTCTTTCCATGTCTTGTTAAAAACTTTGTTTGTTCTGTAGATTAACATCACATTCATCTGCTGTGTTAAGATCTTTGTGTCATTTTGGCTACTCACTGGTTGTGTTGTCTGCAACCTGCCCTTTTAGCAAACGTCCAGACTTGGTGAGCTTCCACCTCGCTGCCAGTTTCTCTAACCCGTTTAACATGTTCAGCAGAGTCCAGTGGAATTCGTCTGGCCTGCTGGGTTGGGGTATTGTCAGCTGCCCACACTTGGCACAGCTTCTGGCATTGTGGTCTTTCTCAGCCAGCTCCAGTAATCCCTCTGACAGCACATGGAAATAAGTCAAGGTGAATGACTTGCCACAAGTCATTAGGGAGAGGAGGGTGTGATGGAGAGCAGGTCTTGTATGTTAAAGGTGATAATGTGTGAGGGTAGCACAATTGAGTGATGTGTCTGCTCGTTATCCCTACTGGATAAAGATTTTTAAGAAGCCGGATGACCACAACGCTTGTTTTCTTTCTTTGAATTGGGCAACAGGAGAAGAAGTTAAAAGGTGTCCCCTCACTACTTCAGGCCGTCTCAGTCATCATCTAGATGTTCAGACATGAAATTTGACCCTACAGCTGCATGATGGACAAGTTAAATCTTGGAACAAAGAAAGTCATTTGGACTGATGATTGATGTTTTGTTTTTTTTTTCTCTATACTGTATCAACCAAACTGGTTGAACCTGACTCTGAGCATTTGGACGTTGTCAGGACATTTGATAGAAATGCAGACATTGCCAGTTTGGAGTTTGGACACAAACGCTTGTAGGGAAATGATGGCAATGTTTCTACATCCAGCTTCCTTCGTGCAAAACACCGCTTCTAAGATCATAGGGATAAAAAAAAAAAAACCTCACTTATACCTAAACATTCTCAGCTTTGGTGTGAGGGGAGAATTCTCCAAGAAGGTTTTCTTTATAACGCAATAATGCTTGAGTTTCTGGTATGTTCACCAACCAGATTGATCGTTCAGTATCTGACCAGCTGTAGGCGCTCAGTGCCCATTAAGCAGGAAACTGTCCAAATCCAGCTACCAGAAGACTTTTCTTAAACCTAACCTTCTTAATTGTGTTTACATTTCCCTTGTAGCTCCTTGGTGTATGTATTTGACTTTAGGCTCTAAATAGACTTATCTTAACCATTATGATGGATTCATGTCTCTGGCACAGTATACTAGGCTTCTTGTGAAGGAAAAACTAATTCACCTGATCCTGTAGCAGCTGAGCTAAACCTGAACTTTGTACATTCTTGTTCAATTGTTTCTGTTTTGCTTCTAACTTTTTATTGTTTTTGTTTTTAACAGCAAGCTTTCTGGAACTTTAATTATATAACCTACTCCTAAACATTAACAGTACAGATGGGCCTTTGCAGAACAGTTTCTCTGTGCTTAAATTACATGCATTGGACTCGATAGATGACATGAGTGTGCAGTTGGTTGCACTAGTGGTATCAGTGAAGGGTTTTTTTCTGAGATGGTGTAACTCTCATATACTGTCTGTTATCTGAGGATGAACCAGGCAGGTGGCACTGAGATAATAGCAATCAAACCCTAATAAAACCAGATTTGCATGATTAGCTGCGTTGTGCTGACAA
>JAUZNJ010029786.1:41927-68919 GCA_034780135.1 Jordanella pulchra
CTGTGTTTCAGTGACTGACAGAAACAGATGTGTTATAAAGCTTCAGCTTAGATGTTGTTGAAAGTCAAATTTACTGTCTTTGGCATACCGCCCAGAGGTTAACTATTTGTTCCCATTGCACCTCATGATTGACGTCTCACTGCTCTGTTGTCATGCTGCTCTGGTCAACACCCAGTGATAATTTTTCTGAATGGGTTTTATTTATTATTTTAAGTTTACATATGACTGGTTTATTGTATTGATTGTAAATAACTGCCCAGAATATTCAGTTACTTCCTCGATCTGACCTAGACGCTCTTATTTATAAATCTCTGTGACACAGCACTGAGGAGCATTGAATAGTGTTACCCTTATTTGGCTCTCTCTTACATTAGAGAAGTGAGAAGTGCTGAAAAGACAAGAAGGAGGGGGAGTCTACTGCCCCTTTGTGGCAATGCCTACACACTGCATTTTATTACAATCTCTTTCTTTTTATCCCATATAAAAGGATTCCCAGTTTTTTTGTGATTTTTTTTTTTTTTTTTATGTTTGCTTTGAATGGACAGCTCTAAGTTTATCTTTGCTTGACTCTGCAGGGGGATTTGCGAAGCTATCTGTCTCAGCAGGATCGGACAGTCAGAAACGCTGAGTTGCTGCAGCTGCAGAGGATGGCCTGTGAAATTGCTGCTGGTGTCACTCACCTTCACAAACACAACTTCCTGCACAGGTAGCAAATTCAGAACTGCAACATCTAATTAGGCTCACACACTTTTGATCTACTAAGCTAAGCATTATGTTTTGGTATAAACATGAACAGAATATTTGTCTGAGCACTTTTAAAATGCAAACTTTTCTAGTATAAATCAAAATGTCAATGGTATCATCCAGGTCGTTAAGTTTAGCTGCTTTGATTTGTAAACAAATATTTATTTACAAGGTATTTAACTATGATGTATTACGTACACGGTGATAAATGTTGGAAGACATAATTATGAAGACGGAGGTCAACAGTAGGATTTTACTTGCATGCTGTCTGTCCAACCAGTCTCAAGATTACCGGTGTTCTCCAAAAAAGGTTTGTACAGCAGAGAGACTGCGTTTCGTTTTCATTTTTACCACAGCCAGCACTGGTTGGCTGCCTGCCCCCTACAAGCAGAGCTGCAGGGAGATGTTAAGAACTCTGGGCTTGCAGGTTGAGGTGGGGCTAACATACGATGCTCAGTTTATCAGCTCTATTTTGCATGCTCAGAATAAGCTTAAAGGGTTCCAATTACACAGCTCCAATGCATTGCCACAGTGTCAGCTGTCCCCTGCCAGAGGGATATGATGATTCTGCTCTTTGTATGTAAAGGGATACCCTCATATTGGACGTTGTTTTAATCCTTGTTACAACTCAGTAAGGTTTTAAGGATTTCTTCATTATCAAGGTTCTTTAGGTTCAATGCTTAAAAAAAATATTTAAAATCATGATGTAAAGTGTAAAAGGACAGTGTGTACTGCTCTATGAAGCTACGTAAGAGAGGAGGGCACGGTGCAGCAACACAGACAAAAAAAACCCTTGGGGGGGCATTGCTGTGTAGGCTGAGTTCCCAGGCTGAAATCTCAGCTTTGCAATGCAAGGGTTAGAATGAAGGTGCAAAAGAGCAAGACTCAATCAACAGAAAGCCACTTGAATAAATTTGTTTCAGAAACTTTAAAACAGTGCATCTGTTTTGTTTAGTGCATTTTTTTATAAGATCTGTTGTGAAATAACTTTAGATTATTTTTTTAGGAGTCTTTATCCACTGCTGAGAACTTTTTCACCTGCATCAAAACATTTCTCTAAATTATTGTTACCTAAAAGAAGGATCACAAGGTCACCTGCTCCTTTATTCAGGTGCAATTTAAAACTCCTGATGTATTATTTTTCTGTCATCCTTTAAAAGTTTATCTTTGAAGGTTAAGATTATGGTTTCCTTAAGTTTTGGATGAATAATAGTTATTGGTAGGAACTTTGGAAACCAGTGAAGTAAAAGGTTTTTTAAATTACCTTTAAAAACTATGGGGATAAAGATTCTTGAATAATTTCTGAAACATATTTTTTTTGTGATTCCAATTAAATTGTCATCTTAAAAATGAAATTTGCATCCAGTATGAATGTTATTTATCTTTGTAGTATAAAAGGTTTTCATGTGTTAGACTTGTGTCTTTCAATATTTTATTTAAAAACATCTGACAAGACTTTTATTGTAATTGATTTTATGTTTTTTTTTTTTTTTTTTTAGTTTTGTTTTAATATATAACTTTCCATATAAACACCCATTTCCTTTAAAAAGTTGAACTTCTAAAATATGTTTCAAAATGTGGCCATTTTATTTCTTTTATGAATATGAATATATTTTTGAAATGTGTCAATTTTAAATTGTTGTTATTTTTGAAGAAATTAGTAGTGACCTCGGTATGCCTGATGTTCAGAGTAGAAGAGTTTGCAGCGAGTCCACAAATACCTTCTAGGTATTTAAGCCTCTGCACCATATAATGACCTTGTAGGGCTAAAATGTGGAACTTGCTTCCCTCCTTACTGTGTTACTTACATGTTGACACGTTAACCAACAGCAGAGGACATGGGAGTGTTTTAAAATACATCTTCATTTATCTTTTTAGAGGTTCCAATATGGCTGACTCTTGGCTAAGCCATGCATGTATGCACGCACAAGGATATAGGTGTCAACAGCGTTTGTCATTGGGTGTTTTAAAAAGGACTCTGTGTACAGAGAATGCTGGAGGGGAATAGAGTAACAGAAGCCTGCCTCTGGATTCCCTGTGAATGAAGCACCACATGTCTTCTTTATGTGCAGAGCTTTAGAGCGTGTTATGCCCCCTCCTGGCAGACATAAGGATCTTTAAGTCTGCTTCTTTTCCAGATAAATCTGGTGTCGTGTATCTTAGCAAGAATATCTTGTGTACAAGCTTACAAATAAGGCTCTTGGTTCATTAATAATATGTAATTCTTCACAGACTTCTATCTGTAGAACTATTTTGGCCATTTATTGCATGGAGATGAATGAAGCATAAATAAAACAGACTTGGACAAAGGAATCATTGCGACTATAAATATCTAATAATGTTTTGTTTTTTCTGTGTTCTTGCAGTGATTTGGCTCTAAGGAACTGCTACCTGACTGCAGATCTGATAGTTAAAGTGGGAGACTATGGGATCGGACCCTATAGATATAAAGTAAGGACATTTTTTATTATTTTTTTTCCTCCTCTGTGCAGGAATTGGATGGTTTTTGTCATTCTTGTAATAATCTGCATAATTACAACCAAGGTTTAGGTTGGAGCAGGGAAATTTTACAGATGAAAACGTAAAGTACATTAAAACAATTCCTTGCAAGTGGAGATAATTAGTATTAATGTGTCTACATTCATGTTATCATTGTGTTGTTCTCACTCACCATTGGTTTTCAGGATGTGGAGATGTTTTCCTCAACAGTGACATAATAAATTGTCCCTTATCTTTCCTGCCTCTTTCCTCTAGTCATGAGGTGACCAACATATGACATGTAGCCTAAAATATAGTTCTGGAGGCCATGATTTTTAATCTCTTTTCTGTTTTTGCTTGTAGAATATTTGATATTTTAATTTACAGGTTACAAGTTATTTACTAAAGTAAATAATATTTACTAAATTTATTTCTTTATATGAAGCTCTATTTTAATAAATGCTTAGTGTGTAAGTTGTTGTCCCATATTCGCAGCTAAGACTTTTCTCCCCCTTTGGACGTTCTTTCCTGTGATTTATTTTTAATTTATCTATTTGATTATTTCTTCACTGGCAACCTGATGTATTTAAGGCAGTTAAACTGTCTTGGGTAGATTAAAACTGGGCTCACTCTCATAGATAAGAACTATATCAATCCCTGCTATTTTAACGTAGCGACTGCACAGAATATAAATGTGCTCCATCTGAGCCGAAACAAATGTTTCCTTTGATCAGACATACAGCACATTTCATCGCAGAATTCAGATTGTCCTCTCTGTAACTTGACGTGTTGCATATGTCTTCAGCAGTTGGATCTGCTGCATTCCTGAAATACTGCTGAGCCGGCCGTTATGCTGTCTGAATTTAATACTCATGAGGGAAGGTCACCCAGCAAATCTATTTCTGTAAGAAAACAGAGAACCAATGTCAGGGTTTCGCTGCATCGACAGCAGCTGAGTTTCTCCACTTTCTGAAGGTTTTTGTGTGGTATTGCTTGTCCCTATCTGTTTAGAGTATGACACGGCGCTAAAATCAATCCTGTTTCTGCAGGAGGATTACATCATCACAGAGGATGATGTGTTCGCACCCCTCCGGTGGCTGGCTCCCGAGCTGGTGGCAGAGCGCCATGGGGGGGTGATTACGATGGAGCAGACCAAGGCCGGAAATGTGTGGTAGGTACACCCATTAAGAACCCAATGCTCGCCGCCCCATAATGAGTTTATCACCCCTTTGCTGCCAACAAAGTCCTTATTGAGTATAGAAGAAACAATAACAAGGTCCTGTGAATTAAAATAACACCTCAAAGTGTATTAGTGCCGTTTACAGCTTGGGTTAGAAATCTGATACAGAAATCTGATACATTTTTTTTTAGTGAGTTTCCTGTTTTTGTTTATACATAGCATTTCCCCTTTGTAATCAGTTCTTAGAAATGGACTCTGTGTAGTGATTTTTAAGTTCCTGGTGTCAAAGTTCCTGCTTTATTTGCACAAGTGCAATAGTCAATGTCTCAGATGTAAACATAAATTAATTGGTCAAATATAATATAATAGTCCTTTACCTACCTACTCGCCCTTTCAAAAATAGAAACTTTCTTTACCCATCTAATGAAGACGATGCTCATGATACCATTTTCAATTACTCAAAGAAATGTTCCACTACTGATAAAGTAATAAAAACAATTCATTGCAGTCCTGCTACTTCTAGCCATTTTATCATATAGAAACATACAGTTTCTTCTTAACCTCAGTTATGACTTAAGACACAGTAAAAATCTGGCTCTTATAGTTTAAACCAGGAGGATCAGACTGAAGTTCACGAAGGCTGTAACTTTAAGCGTCCCAAGTTTTACACTCCAATCAAACGAAATCCTCATGAGAAAGAGAGGGAAAGTGGAAATAGGAACATCTTGCATCTAATATCATCATAGCGATATTTAATTGCCTTGTGATTAGAGCAGTGCGTTTGCGTTCTGGAGAGGCTTTAAAATCACAATCTGAAACCTCAGGCAGTCACTCTGCAGCCTGGAGACCCTCAGACCCCAGGGTGCTCCCTGGGAGCTATTTAGCAAGACGGCTCAATGCTTCCTAGAGAATTGGGGAAAGCAGAGGACAAACTTCCAAACTATGGGACAAAATAGTCTTCATGACCAATATTATTAATAGGCCAGTTGACACATTTACCTTGGAGCATAACTAGTGTTAGCATTTAGAGATGGGGTCAATATTCTCCCTTTGTTTCCTCTCACCACCTTCCAACCACCTTAGATAAGGTTCTGAAACTTCTTCCTGCAGTAAAAGGCAAACAGTGACAAAAATCCCTAAACCTTAAATTAAGCTATTTCATGTATCACTGATTATTTGTAAAATAGAACAATCAGTCAGTAGTTGGGTGGCACCTGTTCCTCTCGTCTGAAGATCCAAATAAAGTTTGGCCGGGTTCAGTCCTGGTCCTCTTTTACAAACCTTGTTAAATAAAGGAAATTAAATGCATAACTTTTTTACCTTATTTTTTACTTTTGGCAGTAATTTGTTGAGTAGCAAATGTGGGATTAACCATAGCCGCTACTCTTTGTCTGTTTGCAGGGCCTTGGGTGTCACATTGTGGGAGCTTTTTGAGAATGCCACTCAGCCGTACCCACACCTGTCCGACCGTGAGGTCCTGCATCATGTAATCAAAGAGCAACAAGTCAAACTATTCAAACCACAATTAGAGCTTCCTTATTCTGACAGATGGTGAGTCTATTCGGCCTTTATCTGAGAGTTTAATATTCATTAAGTAGGTAGAAAATCAAAAAGAAAGATTTGGTGAGTTTATTTATTTTCCTTGCAGGTATGAGGTGCTGCAGTTCTGTTGGCTGTCCCCTAAGAAGAGAGCCACTGCTGAAGAAGTGCACCGTTTGCTCATCTATCTGCGAATGCAAGGCCAGAAGGACATGGAGGAAGATTTTGAGCAGCGCTGGGATGCACTGAAGCCTAACCCAACCACCAGGCAGACTGGTAGTCACTCATCTTTCCCGATCCTGGATCAGTTCGCTGATGATGCGTTGCGACAAGAGATAGACGAAGTTTTGACCATTACAGAAACAAGCAAAGGTCTCAGCTTTGAGTATGTTTGGGAGGCAGCCAAGCAGGACCACTATGACAGTGCTCTAGGGCGATCGGGCATGGACACTACCCTGAACTACCAGAGCATGTTCTTCCCTGTTTCCAGGGAAGACATCCAGGCTAATTTCCCTGATCCTCTACCCACAGCAGTAGCAGCTGAAAGTGGAAACTCTGCAATAGGAATACCTGGTATTGTCCCAGTGTTTGATTCACAGAAGTCATCTAATGGGAATGATTACTATATACAGCTTGAGGAACCAGGTGAGAGCGCTGACAGGGATGTTGGGAATGAAGAACAGGACATGGGCTTCTCTTCTAGTCACAAAGACTTTGTTTTATTACAAGATGTCCGCCTCGATGAGTCGAGCACAGATGCTGACTTTTTCCATCAGAGTATTGACTCCAAGGATTCATATTTACCAGACAGCCACATCTGGTCATCTTTGGAAAACGACAGTCCATACCACACTAACATTTTCACTGAAGACGGTTCAAAGCATGAAGACTCTCCCTCCTGGAAGCAGAACTTTCTGGAGCTCCCAGAGCGAAGTGGGAACCCGTTCCTTGATGGCACTTTGGAAGTTGAAGAAGTGAAACCAAATCCAAGCTATTTTTTGGAGGAAGAGGATTCCTATCAGTTTTCTATGGAGGAAGAGCGAGAAAACGCAGATGTGAAGAAGTTTCACAGCACTGAAAAACTGGCAGATAACTTTTTGTTTCTCAGAGAACAGAATCTAATGAAGGAGGACTCCAGCTTTTTAAATCCACAGCAGAACTTTCTCCTACCCGGCGTTGTCCATGAACCAGAGGACGCGTTCAAAATGAATTCCTGGGACAACCTGGAGACCTTAGGCAGCTTAAAAACAACGGATATGCATTTCAAAGCTGTAACAAGTAGCACAGCCTCTAGAGAGGACTTTTTAGATTCTCCAAGCACCGACTTGGGGCAGTTTTTGTTAGAGCATGAAATTCTGGTGCCTTCCATTACAGTGGTTGCAGATGATAACACAGAGAGCCAGAAGCCAGTTAGAAACGGTTCTTCCACTGAAGACCTCACTCTGCTGCAATCCTCAGGCAGGGCTGTCGACTCTGGTTTCAATTCGACCTCAGAGAGGTTTGAGCCCGTTGCTAACAAAATGGGTGGCCATATCCCGTTTTTCTCTGACAGTGCCACTACAGACTCTTTGTCCACAGATGCCAAAATCTCCAGCCTTGAAGATGACTCTGAAGTTTCTAAGGCCGTAGGAACTAAATTGTCCGGAAACCTTCAAGACAACATGGTATGCTCTAAAAATAGACAGAATGACGACCTAACGAGCAACGATCCTCTGAGTGAACTGATTGAGGACACAGATCTAGACCTGGAAACAAATCTCTCTGATCAGGAGGAATCTTTTTTGGAAACTAATGGACATCCACTTGTCAGATCTCTCCTTGTTTCAGGTCCGTCTTTGGATCAGATTAGCCAAGACAGTTTACTAGAAGACAGCATGTCCACCACTGTCCCAACCATTGACAATTCAGCCGAAACGCCAGATTCTCTCGACTCTCTAGACATCCATCGGTTGGCAGAGCAGGTGGAGGACCTGAGCTCTCAGTTACCACAAAACAAGCTTCAGCCTCCGTACAAGATATCAGACAGTGGCTATGAGACGGAGAACCTGGAGTCTCCTGAGTGGAATTCTCAGCCAAACGTCACAGACGGCTCCCCTGTGGAAACTGGTATCAGCATTTCCAACAGCAATGAGTCAAAGGAGCACGCTGTCGCCACAAATTTGATCCCCCCAAAAATTGTCATCTCCGAGGTTGAGGGCATGCTGGGAACTCTGAGCGAGGATCCCCAGCCAGACCCTGTAGCTCCTGCAGAAGAACCACCTGCTGGCTGCAGCTACAGAGACTCCGCCTACTTTTCTGACAATGAATCAGAACCAGAAAAGAAGGGGGACGAGTTGACTGCAGGAAGTGCTACAGAAGAATTATGGACGAGGAACCCTGAAGGTCCGATTCTAAAAGATTATAAGGAAAAAGATATTGATGCATTATTTTCCCAGCAAGAATCCTCTGAAACTGCAGAAACTGATGATCTGGAGCTTCATCCAGTGATGACTTCAGATATTAAAGAGGAACTAAAAAGTGAGGTGACAGTTGCTTCAGTTCACCACAGTGGTAGAGAATCTGAAAAAGAAATAATCAAAGACTCATTTTCTGAAACACCCAGTCAGTTAGAAGATGTAGAAATATCCCCTCTGCCTTTGGATACCTCCTCAAACCCAACACTAGAGGGTAACGTTCATGCTAAACTGACCAGAACCTATGCCCACGACGGCCACAAAATCAAAGAGCCTGATGTGGAGGGCCGTTACCTCGGCAGGCGGGATGGTCCAGGCTTGGAGGGACAGGAAGATGGCGTGGATGCTGACGAGGAGGACGAGAACAGTGAGGACTCTGACGACGACATGCATGGGTACCAGCTGCACATCTCCAGCGAGGACAGCGAGGATGACGCGGTGCATGTGGTGCCGATCATCGTGTCGGAAGAATCCACCAGCAAAAACTTGAAGAGCCTTTTAAAACCAACACACCTGAGCATCGACGCGTCGCCCTTCCCATTTGCTGGGAGGTACAATGCAGAAAACTCCAGAAGAGCCGTGTCGTTCTTTGATGATGTCACAGTCTACCTGTTCGACCAGGTAATGTTTTATTTTCCTACTTTTCTATTCTAGTTCATTTTCAACAGTTACAAACTCCTGTCAAGGGTAATCCTTTTTAGTCATGGTACAGGTTGACCAATTATTATCCTTAGCTTTAAATATTAAATTAAAACTAAAGCACTGCTTTTATTTATCTGTTATCTACAACTTTTTCTGTTTTCCTGGTTTGATACGATCAGATATAAAACCCTGTGTCTTCTGACCGCTGGGACCCTTATTTTCTTGTCAGAATTCACAGTAAGCAGGATAATAGTTGGGAGAAACAAACACTGCCTGTTGATTAACAGCAATACCCCCTTTTAAGCTTAACAAATATAATTAAAGTGTTTTTTAAAAGAATTTTTTAGGCGGCTTTTTTATGTTTCCTAATTATTGTTTTCCTGTTACCTTGTAGGAGACACCCACTAAGGAACTAGGAGACCACTCGTCTGGTTTGAGCAGTCAGTCCCCGGATCTCGGCAGTCCTGTTTCCACAGCCAGCTACCTTAACCGCTTTCCTAACTCTGAAAGCTCAACGGATGAAGAGGGTAAGTGTTAGAAGCCCCTTTAGGGTTCTAATTGTTACCAATAACATCAAACTGAAGTCCTGACGTGTCGGGTTAACTCTCACAGGTGGTGGTTTCGAGTGGGATGATGACTTCTCCTCGCCTGGGCCTGTCTTCCTGTCCAAGATGGAAAAAGACCCCGTCTCTAACGCTGTGCCCTCCACTCCCCCATCAGCAGCACGTGTGCTTCAACCGAGCTGGAGCAACTCCTCTTCCTATTCCCGCTTCTCCATCTCACCGGCAAACATCGCCAGTTTCTCCCTTACGCATCTCACCGACTCCGACATCGAACAAGGAGGCAAGTGGAGCTTCTAGTTTTCAGGATTGATTCTGACACATTTCTCAGTGATGTTTCTTTGCCAGTTACTAACAGAGAGGCGACGGTAGCAGATTAATCAGCTCCCCTTCCTTGCATTACATCTATTGTTTGGTTATTATGGGTAGTATTCAAAACTAAGATTTGTTAACCCACAGAAAATATTCACAGATAACCAGATTTTGTATATTTCATGTCATGATTTGCATGAAAAGGGCTAAAATTAAACCAAATGATAACGCTTAAAGACTGAACATATTTTTTGTTATTTTAAATAAATGCATGGCTGTTTGCTGCTGTAGAAAGGCACATTTGTAGCATCTCTTTCCTGCCTACAAAACGGAGTATCACATTAGAGCATTACTGTGTGTATTTTTTTTTTTTTTTACATGAACTTCGTTTTTATTTTTTAAGGCTCTCTTCTGCCTAAATAGAGCAGTCTGTGTGCCTTTGGCTTTTTGCTTTCACCACTCTTTCTCCTTCATCCTTTTTTTTTTTATTTTGTGGTTGTTTCTTCCTTTTCTTTTTCTTTTACATCCCTGATGTTGAGATTTTTTTCCAAAATGTCATGTTGCATTTGTTCCACTAGATGAAGATATGAAGCAAAAACACTCAAACCATCCTGATTGTTGCGTTTTGTTGTAATGAAAATCCTAAATGTATACATTTCTCCCACAAAATTCTAGTTTGCAAATCTGGCAAAAGGAAATAAATCATTAAAACTGACATTCAAAAAGCATTTAAATGTCATTTATACTGACATTAATTATTTAAATTTGCTTCATGATCAAAATATCGTAAATGAACGTTGTTTAGGAGTTATATGAAAGTTTTTGAGGTTATGACTGAAGTACTGGTATCATTTCTAGATTTAATATGTGATCACTACAAGATGCTTCTTTTTAGGTTTATTATTTTCTTTTTTCCTCCCAACAGGAAGCAGCGAGGATGGAGAAAAAGACTAAAACATGCAGCGAAGGAACCATTATTTGTGACACTACTAAGGAAGCTGTCCTTTTTTGGGAACGTTGGAATAAGGACACAGTTTTTGAAGTGCTCCCCTCAGGCAGAACCGTTCTCAGAAGAGTTGGCGTTTAGACTAAAAACCGACTTTCAGCCAATATTCACAGACGGATGAGTCCCAGTCCCTCTCTGAGCCACATGTATTGGTGTCATTTTTAGTCCAGTGCAATTAAAAAGACAAGTGTGCTGCTTTAAAGACTTATCATGCACATTCCAGGTGTGTGTCGGCTTCCTTTCCTTGCCTGCTCTCTGTAAAAAGAAAATATTTTGGATCATTGAATTCATTCTGAGCTGGCCAATAATCACTGCAACCAAACCAGAATAAGCTCTCTGATCTCAGCAGCACTACAATTAATCACCTAATATTTTATATTCATCAGTGCTTTTTTTTTGTTCTTGTTCTCTCCTTCATGTTGTGCAATTATTTCAGTGGCTGCCTTTTTCTTTGTTTCATCTATCTTCTGTTGAATCCTTATGTAGCAGTATTTGAATGAAAAGGACGAGGAATGCAGATGTACCAAACAACCCGTAGAGGTGACGCACTGTATGTAAGGAACACTTGCAGTAAGCTGAGGTTGTGATTGTTTTTATTGATTATCAGACCTAACGAAGTCGGGGGTTCAGCTGTCAAACAGTTGAAACTTATCACCGATTATCGATCTTTGTAAAGCTTTATTTTAATTGAAACCTGCAGGAAGTTTTCTTGATTAATCGTGGGTCCAATCATGGTGCCTGTTAATCCTGCGATCGACCTTCCTACCTGTAATTATCACTACACATATTTCAAATCGTTGTAACTTTGTTTTGAATAAGCAAGAAATCTCTTATTTTGAAAAAGGCGATGAAGTAAGTTGTTTGCAAACGAACGTGCAATGAATTTTCATCAACGTGTTCATTGGAAGATCTGGTGGTCATGGTTGTTCTGTGATGTGTAAAGAAAACTACTAGAACAAACGAAGAACAAAAAAAAAAAACACTACAGATTTCTATGGCTGCTGTTGTAGGTTGGCTTTTTTTTCTCTTGTATCAAATATGGCATTCATTTGGCATCCATATTTTGTACTCTCACTTCCTGTATTGCATAGCTCTATAAAAACAAAGCTAACAAAGCATCTTCTACTGTAAGGAGCTTTCTTTGGATGATAAAACCACTTCTCACTCATGTTGCAGATCCTTCACCTCTCCTGCCTCTAACTGTTGACCACCATCACTAACTTCTGTTAAAAAAAAAAACAGCAGCCTGCTCCTCAGTTAAACTTGAACACCTATTTAAGGAAATTTTATTATTTGACCACAGTATACGTTTGCTTAATCTTGCACATTTGAAAAATGTAACTTAATGTTGAGATGTTCTAATGTGTATATATGGATTCTGTGTTTTTGTTTGTTTTTTTTGTTTGTTTGTTTTTTCCTGTTTATAAATTGGGGGGCGGGGAGGGGGTAAAAAACAAACAAAAAAAAAAGGATGTAATAACCGAGCTGATCGGTAGAGAGTTTCATTTTATAACTTAAAGCTGAGTTAAATCAGAGGAACATATCAGTCGTCCACTAAAAGCGGTTAAATTATGACGCAGAAGCAGATGTGAATTCATTCTGTCCTTTAAACCTGTAGATTTTAAATATTTTTACTTTATATTGATCATGCTTAGTGTAATTGAATGAAATGTTTATAATTACACTGTTTAATATGAAAATAAATGCAAATGGACTTCTAAATAAGGCTTTTGTGATGCATATGTTCTGGTTGAGTGCAGAATCATTTCCAACTTCAGAGCATTTTTATCTTCTGATATTCCTAATCTTCCTAATTTAATGTATCTTATTACATTAAAATAATTGCAACATGGAAGAAAAAACTGAAATATCAACATAAAATTTGGAAAACTGGACAAATGAACAGTTATGTCATTGTGAGGCACTGCAGCATATCAGATAATAGAACAGTACTTCAAGTCTTTATTTCACATTTTAATACCCTTTATAACACATCTGGTCATCTTATGATGCAAACACCTTCTGTGGTGTCAACAGTCTCTGCTGTTTTATTAATGGGGGCTTGAAGGGGAACATTTATTTATTGCAAATAGTCCCTTGTTGGAAAAGACCAAGATGTTTCGCTTTGAAATAAAAAGCTCTGTAAGCACAACAGCAAACAGCAGAAAAAAAAAAAAAAATTTAACAGTGCATTGGAAATGACTTTAAAATGATCAATCAAAATGATTTTTTTAGATTAGACTGAAGTTCGTAGAACCGAAGCGTAGCCCTTAAATAAAATCTTTCCCTCTTAGGTTTTCACAGCAAGGTGTAAATATCCATACAAGCTATTGCTTTAATCTAGTAATCAAAACATGATCAAAGATCAAACATGCATTAACTTTTGTTTTAAAAGTGAAAAAGTATTATTGGACATTAAGAAAGCTGTACTTTATAGCTCTTAGTTCTTTGCTTTCTCTCCTCTGAATACTGAGGGGTTTTCTATCTGTGCAAATCAGCCCTACTGTAACATTCACCCATCGATCAAATCCAAGGAAAATAGTTTGTTAAAAAAAGAAAAGTCAGCTTTATGGTTGTGCTGTCCCTTTGAGAGGAATGCGGAATAGGTCCAAGGAAATGAGTGTATTTCCAGGCACAAAGGGGGTTGGGGGCTCTTGGGAGGGACGCTACACACACACAGCACTCCCATTCACTTGATTCGCAGGGCGTTGGAGGGCCGGGCTGCGTGGGGGGCCACTAGGAAGAAGGTGAGGGACCCGAAGGGGCTCTGCTGAGTTTCCTCTCACACTTATGTGCTCCCACCCTCCCTGGAAGACAAAAACTGGATTAGTTTACAAACCGTTCTACCAATCTTAATTACTTTCTTTATGCATGTGTACCTCTTGACAACAACAGATGTACAGTAGATGTTTTATTCAATTCTTTACTGACATACCAAAATGGAAAGCAGAGTAAAAAGGTACATGGTTTTAATCTTAAACAACAAATACTTAAATCTCATCCCTCCCCTGCAGTATTTGCAGTCTGTTGCCGTTTCTAACAGGTTTCCCTCCATATTTTTTACCAATTTCAACCATCTTCTCCCGACTTCTTCTGTCCAGCATGATGCTGCCACCACCATGTTTCAACATATGGGATAGTCTATAGTTTTTTATCCAAACGCAGCACTTTATACACAGGCCAAAATGGGAAAAAAGAGAAACTTTTTTTTCATAATTTGGCTTTTGGATAACTACAAAAATTACTCATTTTTGTTTCTTTCTCATCTCTCTTCCATAAATGTTTCTAAAGAACCAGAGTAACAGTCCTGTGGATAGACTTCATTTGACCTGTAGCTCTGCAGCTGCTCCACAGGCACCACAAACACTTAATCATAGTCCCATAATCGATGCATCAACCTGGACCATTAGATTAGGTAGAGTTTATTTTGGGGTATCCAAGTAAAAGCAGCTGTATAAAAATTGGAAAGAAACTGAAAATCATCACCACTTCAAATTACGCTCTATTCTGTGTTGGAATATACCTTAGAATCAAAGTAAAACATTTTTGTAGTAGAAATTTGAGTGGTAACAAGAAGAACACGTTGAGTTTTACTTTAGAACAAAGTAAAAATAGAAGTTTGATTTTAAATATAAGGGTCAAAGAAAAAAGCTCAACTCACTCCTATCCCATAGTCCCAGGACAGGCCCTTGGGTTGCATGGGTCCAACACCCACCCTGTGGCAGACGGCTCCAGAGGGTTCAGTAGGAAAGCCTGGAACTCTGTCTGCAATGATCCAAACCTAAAAGAAAAATAAATAAAACATCAAACTGTCGCCATTGAAACAGGATTAAGCTATTGTTGATATTCTGGAGTTAATATCTATTTTGAATGTAAAACTTTATTTAAAATGAAGCAGAAGCGGATTATCTCGGTTTAAGAATGTACAAAGGAGGAAGAATACTGACATGAGTTTGAATGGTTTTATTTGAACAAACTTGTATTAAAATTAAAATAAAAGTAATGTGCTTCGGGAAATGATGCATTTTCACCATCAATTTTTTGTCCACTCCATGTTATATCACCTACCTGGTCCAGTGGTCCAACAGACACCTTGCTGACGTTGTTGGAGATGAGCTCCCATGCAGAACCCTGAGGATAGCTGGGCGTGAGGCCCTGTCTGTACCACAGATTACCTGAAAGAAATCAGTTACAATAATATTTTATTCTTATTTTATGGATGTAAAACTAAGAAAATCCAAACAAACTCACTGTTTTCATCTACAGCAAAGACAGAAGTGCGGCCAACGGAGAGCTGTCTGAGGTTCTGCCTGGGCGGAGAGGGGATGTGGTACCAGCATTCTCCTACAGAAAAATGAAAGCTTCTGAAATAGATGATTTACATGATTTCATATTTAATTTTCATTCTATTTCATGTGGTTTCATCCTAACAAACGGGTTAACTTCTGAACACTGACCTGCAGGGTTTAGTGGAGACACAGATCCTCTGTAGAACACAGCCCCATCCCTAGTGATGGCCCACACTTGATTGGCTCCCCCGATAGAGATGGACTTAAAGGGCTGATCTGTGCCAACATGAAGCCAGGAGCTGCCCTGTGGGAACGCAGATACTTTCAAAACGTGCCCAGGATTTTTGACCCAAAACCTATGCTTTAATGATGATACTTTTTCAGGGCATGATCTAAAACCACAGATCTCTTACCGCAGGGTTCTGGGGACTCACTCCCAGTCGACACAGGACATCTCCCTTGTCACTGAGGGCCCACACAGGGACCTGCTCCATTTTGCTCTGGGCCAGACACGGCATCAGAGAAATGTCGCTTAGATGGATCGGTGGCACCATCTTCCATGGACCCCTCACTGATATTTTGCACCTCCTGTATTGGGGACGGGTCTCTGTTAATGCTGCAGTGGAAACAGAGTTCGAAAATGGAGGAGGGGATGTGTGTTTACCTCGTCCATCTTCGGCGCCTCACAAAATCCTTCATGGTTTTGTGGCCATGAAATGTCCTGTAGGGAAAGGTACAATGTGGACAAATGACTCAACAGCTTTTTTAGTTAAACTTAAAAAAAACACATTTTAAGAAACAGACTCTTCATACGTAGGAAAGTCTGCAGCGTACTGCCAGCCTTCTTTGTCCGTTCCTCCAGGAACGCTAAAATCCACAGCCCACTCTGACACCTAAAACAACAGGTGATGACAGGAAACAAAAAGCATTCATTCACTACAGATGCATTATTCAAACGCAATTAAATTATATGAGTTAAAGGAAGATTTCCAATTAGTAGCCCCCTCTTATTAAATTTTTTTTATTTATTATTTTTTAATGTACCTTATTCCAATTTTAACATCCAATTGAAAATATATTGATATTTAATTTTTGTAATGTTTGTTATCGACGCATTGTTTGTCATTGTATGCTTGTTTATTCAATAAAAACAATCTTACCGATATTCAGTGGGAATTTATAACATTTCTACACTAATCAGAATTCAAGTATGAAACCTAAAAAAAAACTTCAGAGGGATGGATACAAACATTGAAATACAGACATTGAACTCATCTTTTCCATACTTACCCTGACCTGGAAAACACTTAATTAAATCCCAGACCTCTTAAGCCTGTCCCTGAAAGGAACCCTTATTTTAGGAGGCATCTTACCCAGGACCACTGAGGGGAGGGGGGGTGCGTATTGCCCTTGGTGCACTCCTTCAGCCCAGTCTCATCACTCCACATGGGGCGATCAGTAGGGAGTCCTCTGTTGGAGCGCAAAAGATCCACAATATTTCTTTATTATCTTTGAAATCTATCGGTGTGTAATCCAACAGGTAAATAATCATAACTGTTCAAAATGTGACAGTCGTACTTGTCAGTATAACCGGTCATTGGGTTCCAACGCTGATTTTCATACACATGTATACACCTGACATCAGTCTGCAAGTTCATCTCATGGTTAACTACAACAACAAAAAAAAAACAAAAAAAAAAACAGGCGAGATCTTAAAGAAGCTTTGGTCTCATTAGGTCCACTGAAGCTTCAACAGAGACTAGAGACGTGCTAGATGCTAAAGCAGTGCCCATTAAGATGACAGTAGAAGCATTGTCTGCCTCCAGACATGTGTTACCCTGACTGGGCTTTTGTCCAAAGCTCCCGCTGTAGACCCAGGCAGTGCCATCCCACCCGATGCCCCACACCAGCCCCAGACTGTTAGACTCTATGCAGCGCAGGTGGCCTGGAATCTGGCGCCAAAACCTGCAGCAGCGTACAGGTGGAAGCACCCAGTGTTAGCCGCAGCAGTTAGAATACAAGAGACAAGAGTTATTAAAACAACAACAGCAAAGACAAACAAATAAGGATTCAGGAGACAAAGCAAGAGAATGAGAACTCGGTCTTTGTTATCAGGCTCACATTAGGTCGCAGGTCATAGCGGGAGCAGGAGCCTCCAGGGACAGGGAGGGCTCATGCACCATGATGTCTCCCTTGGAGGTGATGGACCATAGCGCCTGTGTGGATGGAGCCCCTGCAATACCTCTGCACTTGCAGCAACAGTCTGACAAAAGCTCAAGCTGTTGGGTCAAAACAAAGTGAAAGACCAGAGATATGCTGCATTAGGCCAACATCAAACATCCCATCAAATCCCGAATGAAGACAAAGGTTTTACCCAGTCATTCATTTCCTTCTCTGACGGTGCTGCCAAGACCAGCGGCCATCTTTGTTTGGTTCTTTCAGCTGTGTACACTGCAAAAGCGTAGTGGCAGTCCTGCAGAACTGGTACCAGCGCCGTCACTTCGTTTATGAACACCTGAAGGTGCTAAACAAGCAACAAGAATCAGTATTTAAATATTTGGTGCTTCATGTCTTTTCTTGCTTCTCCTCCTTTGATCTGATCCAGACATGAAAACCAACCTTTTTCTCATCATATTGAGTGTAATAGACAAAGAAGATGCTGTCCTTCCTCCCATCCGACCTGGTGGATTGCTCAAGAGCAACACCTACATCCACCCAGCGCTGTGGCTTCCAGTCTCTCCACCAGCGCAACGCACCTTTACGAATCCACACGGACTGAAGAGGGAACAAAAAATTAGAAACTTTTCACCGTTGGGTAGAATAGAAGAGAACTTTGATTTTTACTAACGTTGCTCCTTTCCAAAGGTTTCCTGGTGATCTCTTGATGTTCTTGCTGCTTGGGCTGCTCGCTCCAGGCTGCTGATTGGACCGGAGTCAGAGACAGGGAACTGGTGAGAGGACCTGGCACACAAATATAAATGTATGAGCACTCAAATAAATCCGCCTTTATTAATGCCAACTGTTTAGTCATCCCCTATTTCTTACTCTTTTCCTTCCAAACAGGCAGATTTTCCTGTAAACATTTAAAATGCTCTTAATCTGTAGTTTTTCAGTGTGTAAAGTGTAAAGTCTTACAAATGTGTTTTTAGGTCATTATCTGCTTTTTCTATCATCTTTTACTGCCTGCAACTAAAAAACAAACCTTCTTCTATTGTTTTATTTGAACACCAAAAAGTATTTTTTCATATATTCTTTTTATACTTAGCCTAAAAAAAATTAAAAGAATGTTTTTGTGTGACTTGAAATGAAAGGTAAAGTTAAAGGTAAAGGTGTAAAGTTGTGGAAAGGTTATAAGGGGAGTGTCTTTTTGAAAGCATATTCATTTGGGGGGGGAATGTTTGAATCTGTGTGCATTTCATGTTTTCCTTCTTTGTAAAAATTTCATCATATCAGACTGTAACATACAGAATTCCCACTATTTTTTTTTAGCACCATCCATCCTACAGCTATATATATATCCATATACCTGTAGGACTGAGCCAGCTGATGTGTGAACTTGCATCTACATCACATCCTCCACCGGAAACCCAAGCCCACACTGGTCCGTCCTCTTCCCCGATACCCTGCGAGTTCTCAAGATTTCCAAGGACATCGTTCAGCAAACGCCCTGCTGCCTGTGCACCCCGAGCCGCCTCTGCCCCTTCTAGATCCACGTTCATGAAGGGGACACCATGCTCCCCAGCTGGAAGGGTGGGGAGGAGCGGAGCTGGTGGCTGTTCCTCGCCATCTTCCTGCGGCATCTCTGTGATGGACGGCTGCATTGTGGATGTTCTGTCACGGTCAGAGACCAAGCTGTTGATGAAGCTGTCGCTGGCTGGGATGAAGGCTTTGGGAGCATCTTGCTGAGGGGTTGAGGAGGACTCTTTTACCTCCTGAGGAGGAGCAGATGTGTCGGTTCCCCCCAAAGGGACAATAGAGGGAGCTGCTGCCTCCAGTATGGGAGTAGCACTGTGCTCTGAGTTAGTAGGACCCAACTCTGAGTCTGAATCTGTGCCACTTGGGGCAGAGCCTTGTGAGGCCTCAGTCAGCCGGCCAGTTATCTCATACTCATCCCTTATTTAAAAAGAAACAACAACAAAACACAAAGAGAATAATAAGGGGGTTGATTAAAATCAGGTAGGACTTATTTAAGACTTGGCTGATTTTTTTCCTACAGACCTGGGTGGAATAAGGTCTTTATTGCTGCCCCACTGGGCTGAAACAGGGATCCAGCCATTTCCACTTGGCTCAGACTGCGTCACACCCATCCTAAAATACACCCCACGATCCTCGCCGACGGCCCACACCTAACAGACAGAGACAAGGAGAAATCTATGTGGAGGAGCAGCAGTCAGAATTGATGGGGACAAAGTAGCTGTTTATCAGTTAAGCTTTTTATTGAATTTACTAACCAAAACGTAAAATCCATCAAAGCTTTATTTTGTTCTTTAAAGACCAATCAGAGCAGCTGTTACTTTATAAGGCTATATACTGTAACTCTGGCTCCTAAAGCAGCCCCCATAACTGCAACCCTGGAACATGAAATATGGGATATGATGACGATGCCTTGGCCAGCTTCTAATTAGGGAATCTCCCATATGAAAGGCCAGTGGGAATACAGTCTGGAGATATTTAAGGCTGGACCCTGAGGTGCGACTGCTGGAGGGGACATTGGGCAGAGTCGGAGGCTGTACTCGTGTTACAGAGCTGCTGACGGGGTGGGGGACAGAGGGGGTTGGAATGAGCGAAGGCAAGAGGAGGGGAGACAGAGGTGGGAGGAGGAGGAGGTGTGAGGTACGGGTTTGCAGCGCAAGCAAAGTCTTCAGCAGTGAGACATGGAGTTTCTGCTCCTGATCTGTCCTGAAACCAGATCCATGCAGGGGGCGAGATTGATCAGGCAGCAGAAAGCAGCCCCAAGCACAGTTCAGGTTGGAAATGAAAAGGTTTTAATAAACCTTCAAGGTTATAAAACATTTCATATATGGTTTATAAACAGATCGATTCTCTGTCTTAACCCTCGGTACGTAAAGAACAGAAACACAAGAGCTGCAACAAAGTCTCATATGGTAACCATAAACCTCAATGTATTCATTTAGGGTTTAATTTTACAGAGCAACATTAAGTGGTGCATAATTATAAATTAGCGTAAAAAGGAAAAACATGTTTCCAAAATGTTCATATAAATTTTCCTTCAGGGTTCTGTGTTCATATCATAGAATCACATTTTGCTGCACTAACTATTATTTGTTATTCGACTTACTTATCTGGTGTCAAAAATTGATTTCTGCAATTCGTCGTTGCAAAATAGTCTAATTCTAAATAAATTGAACACAGATTCTCTGAGGTTAAAAAAACAAGGTGAAAATGTGGCACAACACTAAAGCAGGTTTTCTGCCAGACTTGCTCAGTGTTTAGCTCCAACCACTTCACCATCAACGCTTCGCAGCTTCAGTTTCCCTGCAAAGAGCAGCATCCCCACAGCATGATACTGCCAATGCCTTGTTTTACTGAGGGTATACCTTGTTCAGGCTGATGGGCTTTGTGTGTGTTAGCCTCTTGCCACAAATTTTTTATTTTTTTTAAATCAAAAAGGTACATTTGGTCTGATCAGAACATCCTACTGAGATTAAAACATGACTGTTCATTGTGACTTTGAGGAAGATTGATCAATAAGCTCCAGCCCTTTCTTCTTTAACATGATTCAAATCCTTCAGCTGTGAAGCACCTGTGTTAGCCTTGATTTTTGCCTAGATTTTATAAATCAGATTAGAATCATTCTGGTTTTCTTCTAATGATACCGAGAAACTGAGAGTAAAACAGCTGAAACCAAGATGATTTACAATTCCTAATAACTAGGGTATTTTAGAGGCAAAGTTTGCCTTATTTAGTATCAGAACGAAGGGAAATTATATTTTATTTGTCAAAAAACATGAATTCCTTTCAGATAAAAATGATTAGCATTTTTTGTATCAGCCTCTCACATTAACTTCTAATTGCATACTGTGATGTTTGTGGTTATAAGATGACAACATGTGCAACAGCTGCATAAGAATCCCCTCTGACCTGGTCATTGAGTCCCACATCCACCATCATCATCTCCCCCCCAATACTGATCCAGCCAGACCCACAGGGGTTGTGGGAGTTTACGCCGCGCCTGAACCACACCTGGACACACACAGGTCATCAGGTTCAGACATGTGGCAAACAGGCGAGCCACTAAAGCTCACGTAATCACAGCTTTACCTTATAGTCTTTGGTTACCACCCACACAACGCTGACTCCAACGGCCACATGAAGAGCCTCCACCTCCTTTGAGGGTGATTCCACCTCCAACCAAGAGGTACCTGAAGAAAAAAGGAGAAAATGCTCAGTGTTCAACTGTGACAAAGCCAAGAGGCAGCATTTACCTTCTCTATCACCACCAATGGCACTAAACCATTGATGTTAACAGAACTTTAAATAAATAAGCTACTTAATTCATACATTTAACAGCTGAAATTACTATTTCTAACATCCTAGGACAGGCATGTGGAAGCCCAGGGGTGAAAAGGTTAAGAACAAGGATGGACAGTGTGCCACAGTGAAGCTGACCTGTTGGGCTGTCCAGACTGAGGCCTGTACGAACCAACAGGTTTCCATCCCACAGTAAAGCCCACAGTAGGTCCCCGGGGCCCGCTGATAACTGTGCCACTTCTTTGGGTACTTCCACCTCCTCCCAGCTGGTGCCCTCCGGCACACGGGGATGGATCCCCTCCCTGAACCACACCTGTAGCACAAAACATCATTTCAATAGATCGTCAGAGCATGATGTCCAATCATCTATTGAAAAACCATATTTAGACATAAAAGTATAATCGCAAGGTTTTAACTTCAAAGACAAATGTGGATTAAATTGTAGAAAATTATGTTGATTAAACCGAATCAATGCATAAAGTTCTTACATCATCTTAAAAACTGGGTCAGAAAACCTCTCAGTTTTGTTTGTATTGTATTTACAACACTGTGCTGCCATCTAGTGGACGTGGATGTTAATAAAAGTGAGTTAATTCACTTACAAATCTCTGGAAGTGCTGATATAGAAACTAGAAAAACACTCAGAGAACACAGACCTCTGCTGAGTAGCTTATTATTTTCCCCGACATATTGAGACCCCCACCTCAAATTAATACCTGCATTCACAGAATCTTTAAAAAAAAATAAATCGTTGATCCAGTTGGTGATCCGGATCATCACCAAAATCAAATCATTTGTTCTCAGTCACAATACACACCTTCTCTGAAAATTTTAGCAAAAACCGTCCTTAACTTTTTTAGTTATTTTAAATGCAGACTAATAAACAGACAAACAAACACAGATGAAAACATAACCTCCTTGGAAGAGGTAACTAAGAAAATATTACAAATCATATCGAATAACAGAAAACCTTAAGGGTTTTCTCAAAATGTATTTATTTAAAAAATGTGCATATTATAAGCTTTATAGAAATCCCAATTACTGCCCTTAAATTTAAGGGACAAATATAGTTTTTTGCCAGAAAGATGAAACATTTCTTTTGAATTTCTGACTAACCTGCCCCTGCTGAGTCACACCCCAGATGTAAGGATACCTCCCAGACTGGTCGCTCATCTCCCAGCCACCACAGCTGATGTCACAGAGCGGCAGGGGGGGCTTCCTGGGATTATCCAGAGGGATCTGCAAGGACACAGCAGCTGCTGTTTTACACATCAAACTAACCTTGACTTATGATCACCGTGGAGATTTTTTCATGGTATGTAGAGAGCCAAATCATCTATCAGTAGGTAAGTACTATGGCAACCCTTCTGGAAGCTGATACTTTAAAGGTTTTACTATATTGTTATGTACTGACAATAATACCAACAACAGGCATATAATTTCACATCTTTGTTTTCATTTTTCTCATCCTACAACAACAAAAAACATCCATGCATTTTATTGGGATTTTATGTTAGAAAACAGCTTTAATGAAGCAACCAAGAGGTCAACAATAACTCTGGAGGAGCTGCAGAGATTCAGTCTTCAGGTGGGAGAATCTCATCCTGATGTTGATTCTTTCCTTTAGCAGGTACAATAATATTAATCTGAGTTGATGGGAGGAGGAAGATTTTCGGATAAGAATCTTTTCAAGGTTGCAAAATACTCTAAATGTGGGTGAATGTTGACCTCTGAGCTGGACAGCGATAAAAAACATGCTACGGACCTTTTTAGAATCTGTGGTAAGACCTCTACAACGCGATCACAATCGCTTCAGTCCAATCTACCTGAGCTTGAGCTAATATAAAAGAAGAATAAAGACCTTCTAAACTACTTGCACTTTTAATTAGCCTGAAAGTTGCTTCTTCTGAGAGAGGATTCAAGAGGGAGATAAAATACAAAGATTTTGTAAACCGTAAATGACTTTTCTCTGTACAAAACAGAAATAGAGAGTGGATAGGGCTTTGCAAACCTTTGCCCAAGTGCCTTGTGCCGTGTATCTTCTGTAACGGATCCATCGTCTACGACGGACACAGGAGTTCCACTTCTTGTCTGGTGAGAAATTTGCTGGAAAGTCGACAGCATACTCCCAGCCCTACAGATGGAAGGGAATAAAGTGCTTGGTGTTGACCAAAACTCTTTCAAGGAAATTAACAGAAGCAACTGTGTGAGAAAAGGAAATGTTGATGCAGGTCTGATGTATTTCTCACCCCCGTCTGACTAGGTTCTCCACAGCTCTGATCCACATACCAGTCGCCTTCCCACTCCCAGCTCCGAGAAGGAAGCTGGAAGCTGTTGAGTGGCTGTGGGTTCATCCCGGTGACATCGCTCCAGGGCCAGCGGTCGGTGGGAAGCAGCACATCAGTGAAACCATCCACTGGGTTCCACCTCTGAAGAAAAAAACAAAGAGAAGAAATTTTAAAAAATGACAATTATTCAGATGAAATCAACCTGCTCAGTACAGAGCCAGAGTTTTTTTTTTTTTTCTTTATCTGACCTGGTTCTCATAGGTCTCCTCCCGGTAGCGGATGGAGGTCTCACTGGGCATGATGTTCAGATAGATGTGGTGATCACAGCCGATGCCCCAGCAGCGCTCCTTGCCTGCGGTGACGCGCTTCAGCTCCAGCAGCATGTCATCAGCGCGGACCCAGCGCTGGCCGGCTGTGGAGAGGCTGTACACTCTGCCGTACACGTCCACAGCCCACAGCAGCGTGATAGACATGGTGGCCTAACAGAGACAGAGGACACCACTCATTTCTGTCTGATACACATTTTAGGGCTGCTTGATAATTTGATGACATAAAAGGTGGCTGTGAGTTACAGACTCACTAGAGCTGTTTAATTCTAATTTGATCACCAAATCTGAAGATATGATGAGAACTACATCTTTAAATTTCACCTACAGAGGCAATTTGGAAGCTTCTCTCTTTTTTTAACAGATTAACTCTTTTTTTTTTTTTTTTTTTTTGCAGACATTAGCACGTTAGGTAGTATAATCTTCCTTCCACAATTGTACATATTGAATTAAAGCAGCTAACTGCACCAACCCATCCAGATTGTGAAAAAATGCTGACTGGATCTTAAGCCTCATGTTCTGGAGGCATCTCTGTTTAACAACATCACAAAATGCTGACGCAGATGTAAAAGCCTTTTTGTGGGGTTTCCTCCGTGTGGGGTGATTAGATGTGGGACATCACTGCAAATTTTATGTTATGTTGTTACTATGACAGTTGGGGGGTAGTGGGGTGGGGCTTCACTTTAAACCCTTCCATTGTGGCTCCAGCAATATATTTAGGCTTGTGATGCTGCAGGAAGGTGAACCTTTTTCATGTATCCAATATTTTTGCAGTTTCCTTCCATCTTTCTTGTCCTTTAGTTTTTTCCTCATCCCATCAATCCTTCTGAAGAAAAACATTACCTTACATACTGTGATTTTAGATCCGTATGAATTAAGCATGCTTTTTTTCAGGGCACATTTCACCATGTGTACTTATGTGTGTTAAGGAGACTTATTATGGTTGCCTGCCAGCTGTTCTCCAGTAGAGAACAGATATGTCAGTTCTAAAACTGCCGTCCCTTGAACTGTTTTCTCAACCTGAGCAGCTGATCTTAGCACCTCCTTCAGAGCCACTGTTGAATTCTTGGCTGCTTCACTGACCTAAACCTAAACCTGCTTTAACCTTTGTTCTC
Organism: Jordanella pulchra; assembly: GCA_034780135.1. Taxonomy (NCBI): domain Eukaryota; kingdom Metazoa; phylum Chordata; class Actinopteri; order Cyprinodontiformes; family Cyprinodontidae; genus Jordanella; species Jordanella pulchra. The sequence continues at coordinate 67,352 of JAUZNJ010029786.1, forward strand.
CACACCTTCATCACCAAACAGTTTGCTGAACTTTTTTAAGCTTTTTGATCCTGATTGGCTACTAATGTTCTCAATAATGAGACTGAATTACAATTGATTATATGAGTCAGATTTAAGGGAGGTGAATAACAGGAAACACATTACAGTTTTTGATTGCAATGGACAAAATGTAAAAAATAAAAAGCGACGAACAACAAAAAAGATAAACATCCAAGATCATAAATGCCTTTGCAAAGCACTCTGTTTTTTAAAAAAGATCAAGCTTCAGGACAAGCTTTTAATTGACATTTTCTTGAGGGAAATACTAGCATTCCAAGAATTAATACAATGTCAAATTCATTTCCCATAAGTGTAACTACATATTTTTTTCAACCAACTAAAAAAGACAAAATAATTTCGTTATATTTTGAAACTCATGACCGGAAGTCATGCTTTTATTTTGACTGGCACTCTTGACAGTTGCTTTAAAGACTGATACTAATCCGCTAGAACACTAACAATCAGTATAGCAAAGCTGGCTTTCTCCGTTCAATTGAACCTCTATTTATGTGTTTTAAAAAGGGAAACACGTATTTTATTAAAGCCATCAACTGAACTTTATCCAAAACTATCAATATAGTTAATATTGTAGCAGGACTGCATTTTTCTGGATAGAATATAGACATATTTACAATAGAGTAGCAGGAAAAATATCTGTAGAGTTTGGAGAGTTTAACAAGACCCTACCTGTATATTTATTAGATCCGATACACCGTTGTCATGGGAAATACCAACAGCGTCATGTCATCAGGTGCGACAGCAGATGCTGCCATCTCCGTGACCCATCCTACGACACATTCAGTAGTAATGTTTAACAGCACCAAGCAAAGAAGTGTCCGACTAACATGCATAAAAGTACAAATAGAATAGAAATGCTACAAAGGAGGTTATAAGCAGTTCATATATTCAGTAGCTGCAGACAGATGGCCTAACCTGCAGGGATATATCCAAAAGCACTAAACATTTACTCACGCATGCTCATGAACGACCCATCTTTGAAGAACAATATATAAATAAATAAAACATGCCAATGAAAATCTGGCGTATTCTGAATTCATCCACGCAGTAGCATTTATTTGTATATTATGGACCAGAGGATTGTGCTGTCCTGTCTAACTCCGTACCCACAACAGGAAATGGAGGAAGTGCTGTTGTGATTGGATAAAAGACTGCAGGAGTGCGGGATCCCTGTCTCTGATTGGTCCAACTCGGTCGGTATTTTTCCCTTTGCCGCTACTGACCAGAGGAATAGTTTTAATAATTTATTTAGCGGCGGTTTATTAATTATTTAAGCTGAAAGTTTAGTGACAGGTGATACCACGGTGTCACAAAACACCATAAAACAAACAGATGCAACAAACACAACTTCTCTAACGTTTGATTAACAGTATAGGAATTGTATGGCCCCTAAAATAACGCTTTATTATTTATTAGATAAATCTGTGTTAATGTATACTTGTTCTATGCCTATCAGGTGAGCAATGTTCAGAAAAATGTTTAACTATGAAACAGAGGAAAAAATCCTTAAT
>JAUZNJ010029787.1:3774-40638 GCA_034780135.1 Jordanella pulchra
ATCCCCCCCCCCCCCCCGAAACATGACGCAGTGTCTGAACTTGCCTCTATATTACAGCATCAGTCTAAGGCAGTGCCTTCTGCTGTGATGGGCCAGGATGTGGTTTTCTGGAGGTGCAGATTCTGGGATATTTTATACGTGCTGCTGTGTGTTGCTGACTCCACTCCAGTAACAGAGCCAGTGTATGTTTGTGTATGTGTGCCTGACAGAGTTTGGACCTGGGCAGAGACTGCTGATGGAGCTGATGTGGTGAAAGAGACGGAGAGAGTTGCAGTTTGTTTCACCGTTAGAAAGACAGAGACAGATGTCAGCACGGGGCAGCTGCTTCAGTCAGCAGTATGAACAAACAAAAAACACCCTCATTCATAGCGACGAGCTGCTGCCTCAGTCATACGCAGAGTCTGATCAAATGAAACCAAGATGCCTTCACACCTTCTCTCATTTCCACCCCTATAAAAAACACAGGATAAGCGAAACAGGAGGCCCGATGAACGGAAGTATTCAATCCTCTGCTGGCTCTTCACTCATGGAACATAAATATTGATTGTCTCTCACCTTCCTGTCAGAGGACAAACTGGAGCTGCTGAACAATGACTGGGAGTCAGGCAGTAGGTGGCAGCAGACAGTAAAATAAAACCTTCCTGAGTAATCAGAACGATGCTGTATCTGCTTTATGCATAAACCCTTCTCATGCTCTAGCTCCTCCAAAGATAGAAATATTATTAAAAAAATCTTTGCAGTTAACAGACATTAAGTTGCTACAGTTTCGTTGTTGAAAGCTTTTAGGCAGCATCATATCTTCCCCTTGTAGGGTTTATATCTCAGTAATTTGCCTGTCTAGACACCCCCCCCCCATCGTGCTGTAATGCTGCAGTGTGCAATACGCAGGTGGCCTCAACGGTAACTGCATTAAGATGGATTACCTGACTCTGAGCTAACCTGGGATTCCTCTTCACCACAGGCCTCAATGTTGCTCAACATATATCAGCAGAAGTATTGAGTTTGTTTTCTGGGATAACATGTGATTAATGCAAGACTGAGCACCAGGAGGTGAAGCCTGCACACAAACAGCACCTCGAGATTATTAAAAGAACGAGAAAAGACCTCATTTAACTGGATCAGATGTTTATATATTGGGAGGGTGAAGGGATGTTTGTCTTCTCATGTTCTCTTCTTCCTCTCATCTCACAGGTTTTATAAAATATGATGCAGCTGAGAGGGAACCGATTCGCTCTTGATTTTTTTGGATCATCAGTAAAAAAGTCATATTACGCACATTTGGAGGAAAAGAATGCTCATTTTGCCTCATATCAGGACCATCTTGAGTGTTTAATGTAAAAAAACAAAAATTGAATCTTCCTCTGTCCAAATCAGACCAAATAAAGATTGTGTGACATGGGATCCATCCATTTCTTGTCTATAAGTGTTTATCGTTTGAGGGTAAGAGGTGAAGAACATTCTGGAAAGGTTCAGTCTATTGCATGACAACAGGACACACAGGCAGGGAGACACACATTCACCCCTATGGAGCATTTAAATTTATCAATGAACCTAGTAGTTCATGCTGAACTTTGGGAGGAAGGCAGACTAATCATAACAAAACTTTGATGAGACACTTTGCTCAGAATGCAGCTATAGAACACAGACAGAAACGAAAAAGACTCAGAGAGAAATAAAAACAAGCCTCCTTAAAATACACCCTTAAGAATATAAATCATCTTCAGCAGTAAAACACACAATATTAAAACCCCTTTGAACGATTTAAAGAAATCTAGCATTTAATAATTACATAAAGTGCAACTTGTGCTGAAACAGAAATTGGTCGGTTTTAATGTCAGCAGCTGTTAAGTAGGATTGCCTTCACAGCATCAGGCAAAAAAAAAAACAAAAAAAAAAAAACAGTTTTGAAGTCTATTTGTTTTGAATGAGAAGCTCATGCATCACTTTCCTGGTGGAGGTGGGACAAACATTCAGTTGTTCTGTCCTCACCACCCAGGCTAGGTCCTTCCCCCGTCATGTCATGCAGCTTTCATGCTGCACTGTCAAACTGAGCCACAGGATGCTAACATCACATTTCTGTAAAAGTCTGTAAGCAGCTGAGTGGAGGGACTAGTAAGTTTCAGCTTCCTGAGAAAGAAGAGGCGTTTTTAGACCTTCTCTACCGGGTGGGAGGTGTTCTCAGTCTAGGAAAGGTCAGAGGAAATGTGAACCCAGAGAGAACACATGTATACACATGTATACAAGGGAAGAACAGGCAGAAAGACCTTAGATTGGTCATAAGTTGAGGTAATTCAGCTTTTGATTGAGTTATGCTGGAACAAGCATGAGCATTTACAATCTACATAAAAGAACTGCTCTAATGACTCCTATCAATACTTTTTTATTTATTTATGGAGGTTTAATCACATCTGCATAGCTTGGAACGTTATGTATTTTACATTTTGAGGACTGGATAAGAAAAACAGACCTATGTGTCATATTTACACAAAATGACAACTTATGAATTACTTGGTATCTTTACAAATAATAGGGAGCCTGTGATTTCCTGAATATCTTGACATGGCTCTACTTTTTCCCTTTGAGGTAAAACTAGACATCAATAAGGATGTTTTTATTTTGATGCCTTTTATCCATCTTTACCAGAAATGTTTATATTGTAAAAGGAATATTTATACGAGCTGAAGCCGTGCATAAAATGCCACTTTTTCTCAGTTTTACGGTGGCGAAGATGCACGGACTGTAGAAAGGCAAAGTTGTTAGAGCAAGAAAGTGCAAGAAAGCTGCCAGTCTACATACTTATAAAGGTTATATAGGGACAAGGGTTATAGATGAAAGGAAAAAAAGACCAAGAAATGCTGTTTGGCATCAGTCACCCTGGATGACGCGTGGAATGCTGTGCTGACGCAATTTTCGAGCAGCGAATGTGTGTAATGGGAGTGTGTTTGACATTAAAGTGTTCGAAAAGAGGCAGCACACTGAGAAAAGAGGAAGAAAGAAGAAAGAAAGTATGTGCAGTAATGATAGGTAAGTGCCTGTGTGAGTGGAAAAGCGGAGAAAAAATGCCATAGCTTGCTGACGTAACGGTTCCTAACTGTTTCCATATAAAAGGCCTGAAACAGGCGCCAGGCAGCCCTTCACATACGTCTGGGACCCATCAGCCTCTGTGAGAGGAAGCGTATACACTCTCTGACACCCCCACACACATATGTTTGCTTACACGCATGCATTTATAAAGCATTTCTCTTTTTAAGTCATTTGGCTGCATTTTAGAGCCAGTTAAAGTAGTTCTAATTATGTATTTACATGTTTACTTCAAAACCAGCTATCAAAAGTACAAATATACATCTGGTTCTGCTTCTGCAGAGACATGCAGATGCTTCCATGTGACATTAATAATTTATAATGCCGTTGAAATCAGATATTTAAGTACATAGACCATAGAAGATGTAATCTGTAATCACTGACATCAAATCACACCACTAATTTTGGATTAGTTAGAGTTACAGTTTGAGAGATATTTTATTGTTGTTTTTTTTTTGGAAATATTGTGAAATATTTATTCCTTTCAAACAATAAGAGAGTGCTAGGATTTTTGGAAGCTTTTTTTAGGATAACTTACTACATTTGAGTTGACAAACATTGTGTAACATTACAGGGTAATCAAAGGAATAAATTCACCTGTTTAAACACTTAATACCGTAACAATTTTTAATTGTTATATCCATCAGAAAGGAGACTGGCTGAAGCTAGAAAATGTGTCATTATTTATAGTGAGAGCTGGAAAGCCACTCTGAGTGGAAGAAGCCATTCCTCCAGAGATGGTTACAAGGCCAACATGAAAATGTTTGATCTCAACGTTCATAAGTATTGCATTAATACTTTCAGCATTGATTATTCATGCATTAATAGTTATGTGTTTTTAGTATTTTTATTATTGTCAATACTGTACAAAGTGTTTCATTATTAACCATTAACAGCTATCGTGTTAATTCCTCCACCAGCATTGAGCGGAGCTAGTATTTATATCATTCTTAATGTAGCACTGCAAGGCTGTAAAATTTTAAATCTTTTCTTTTTCTTATAAAACATTCAAACAGGTTTAATCAGTCCTTGGTATTATTTACATCCCTGATCAATTTTAGATCAGTTTTAGACCAAAAGCCGAGTTCCCTCTACTCCTGAGTGTTAAACCTACAGAAATCCTCTTTATTAGATGACACGTTTGTATTAACCTGTTTTGGACTGATACACAGGTATTCACTTCATTAGTGTTGCTGCTAAGTTGCACAACAAATAATGGGAGACCATGCCACAGGTAAAGGTGCGTAACATAACCTTTAAACAAAGATAAAGCAATAAACGGGAAAACTAAGGATAACAAATCTAAGGAAAGAAAGCCAAGCAGCAGAACAGCAACACTCCATCTTGGAGGTTTGAAGAAAACCCAGCCAGTGAGCTAACTGTGAGACTGTGAGAGGTGGGAAGACGGGAGCTTATATTTCTGGTGCCAAATCAACAAGACAGAAGAGGAGCAAAAAGGACAAACACACAAACCTCATAATGCCTCAAAGAGCAAAATAAGAAGTTTCAAGGCAGCAAAAACGATTCAGGGAACAGGACAAGGTTAAGAAGACTTGCTAGAGTTCGGAAGCATCAGAACATGAAATACAGAAGATTTTAAATGGGGCATTGTTTTTGTGGCCAAATGGATCCATAATCATATTATGGACTAGTCTAGGGCATGGTCCAAAAAATAGAACCATTTCATAATAAGCTGGTTGATTGGTTAAAATGTTCTTATCAATGTTAGCAGCTGAAAATTAGACTGGTTTAAAATGAAAGCATGAAAACAGTAGATTCATTGAATCCAACAAGTAGTAAATGTGTATCACTTCTCCTGTTAGCCCTGAACAGAAAGCTCATGCTAAAAATATACTCAAATTTTATTTTCTTGATGCACTTTGCACCCTGTTTTTGAGCGTAGTTTAAATTCCAACCTTGTTCCTTTAACATCCGTATGAGTTTGTCATACTCAAATGATCCTAAAAGAAACCAAATCTATTCAAGTCAGTTTATGCATATAATGTCAACCCACACCAAATGTCATCTGAAGGTATTTTACAGAGTTATTTTAATCAAGTCAAGGGGTTTTCTATCTAAGGAAACTAATCAGATTGCATAGATTTTTTTTAGTCTTCCTGGATTGGCATGTAGTGACAATGGACAGGCGCTTGCACTGTGTTGTTGCATGCAGCGACAGTGCAAAGGGGAACTCCCTTTAACAGGAAGAAACCTTAAGTAGGACCTAACCCAGAGTGAATGATCTCCTGCCAGGATCTCTGGTGCATTTTGAAATAACACTTTTCCTAAACAAACAATACAATGATATAAAATATAAAATAACAATAATAAAAAAAATAAATGGAACATAACAACTAACACTGCTTAGAATCACAAACTGTTCGAAAACAGAACGCAATGGCATAGGTTAATCTGACAAGCAGATTCATATAATAAAGCTGGGGGCATCTTCATAGACAAACACCCACTATACACATTATGTAAGAATTATCAGGTAGAATCATGCTAATAAACACAAACATCAGGCTGGGAGACTCTCTGTATTCCAGTGAGGTTGAAGTCTTCTGATAGGGAATTTCTACAGATAATTTACCACTGTTTTATGGGGAGTTTCTTTTAAAAATACTTTCTCTAAGAACTACCCCTGACTGTATTTTGCAGGCCTAGATTGAAATAATTTACCTTTAAAATAGTGCTTTGTTTGCAGAGAGAGAATACATTTCATAACCACTCATAATTGCCTCTGAACTCAAACTCCCTACCGAGAGCACAAAATGAACCATCCACCCTGCAGGAACTGGACGTTTTTGTTTTTAACGATGAGGTATGCATCTGCGTCCTATTGGGGAAAATAACAACTTTCTTTGCCTCTCTAACCCAAATACAGCCTCTACCTCATCTCATTCTTTAAACTGCTAAACGTAAGCACTGTTCAAATACATCACATCATCGCCAAACACCGCGCCCTCGCCAGTCGGCCTCCGGCTTCATCGCTTACAGAGACGTGTTGATAAAAGGACAGGTGGAGTGGAAAGACAGCCGAGAGAACATCTGGAAGCTTGTTATCTGAATGTGAACAGATAGCACGGAAAGGAAGCAGAGGAGACACTAGGCAATCAGTAAAGGAGCAAACATTGAACTACAGTTCTATACTTTTTGTTGGGGCTTTCTGACACACGATTTGCTTTTATGAAAGAATTAAGGAGTCTGATTTTGTGTTTTAAAAGGGAACTTTGTGAAACTGAGCCTTGTGAAGTAGAGTTGATCTGAGTTTCATATACAATTTGTAAAGTTTCTTAACAAAAAACACTAGTTATTTTAACTGAAGAAAAACTAACAAAATCCAGCAGTTTCTTAAAAAGTTAAAATATACATTAAATATATTTGGTTGAGAATTAAAATATTTTATTTCATTGTAAGCATCATCACAAAATCCGAGAATACACTTCACCTACACATGAAACTTTGAGTGCAGGATCCTGATAAAGGGCCACTGCCTCATTGTTTGCTGGTTCAAGCAGAATAATTTCAATAATTAATGTTAGCATTACATTCAGTCCAGACTGTTGTCTCCCCTTGTGGTAAAAAGTGGTAAAGATTGGGCAGTGTGCATCAGTTTCACATGATTTAAATCTCACGCAAAAAGCCTATGCGTGCTTTATCTGCAGCTAGATAATGGTGTCATACAGCTCTGTTGATACATAATTTCCCCTAGTTCCCAGTGGGATTTAAACAATGGTGACAAAAACTGCAGTAAATTCCTATGGCAGATAGTACAGTGGACATTTCACTGTCATATGTTCCAAGGCTCAGATCAGTAGCTTTTTACCAGCCCACAGTTTATACACCAACTTCCTCTCAGTTTTTTGCAAGATGCATGTCGAGGTCCACTCGCAGTAACTGAAAACCATTGATTTGGAAGGCTGAGTCTGGGATGTTGCTGTTAAGCCAGGTTTCTGTTAGGCTGTAGAAACACTCAGCCTCAAATATTTCATTATGTTACATTGTATTTCCCTTAACAAAACCTGTCTACCTACAATTATTACTGTTTAAATGAGCTGTGTGCTTTGACATTGCTCCACCAAAGCTGGGTCTGCAAGCACATGTACGGTGTGTTGGGATCTGGCGGCTGCGTCCTGTGAAAGCCAGATGTGTTGGCCGATTGGTCATAGTGCGGCATCGTGGTCTGTTTGGATTCAAAGACTCCTTTGTATGTGGTTGTGGATGCAGCCTCCTTTTTGTTTAGCCAAACCCTTCCCGTCTCCTCATTTTCGTGGCCCTCAAAGTACCCATCTCAAATAATAAGTAAATAACATCTTTGGGTTCCTCCCAGATTTTTCAGTGATTGGTAAATTAAACATTTGTCAAAAAAATAATTTTAGAACATTTAGAGAGAGGATTTTTGTGTTGTTTTAAGTGAGTTATTACATTGAGCAGATTTATTCAGGAAAGTTAGTTCAGGGATAAACACTTCAATAAATAACTCACCTGGGGTTTTCAAGATGGCGGCTTCAGGGACAGTCGGGACGAGGGGTGCTGGCGCTTATTTTTACCTATTTCTCCAGTTTATACCCTGCAAAAAGCGACAAGGCAGTCTCTCTTCGTCAGCTAAACGTGCAAAGAATATTAGTGATTATTTTTTAAGACCATCTGAGAACATGCAACGAAGGAAAAACATTATGACGGAGACGCAAGGGGGAATCAAGCGGAGAAGCTAATGAGGCTACTGGCGGTTTGGCTAGTGAAAAGGTTCGCGACTCTGAGAGGATGGACCCAGCTCTTCTGGAGGTGATTCGTGCAGTAACCGAAAACCTTACGAAAGTTTTCGAAGACAAATTAAGGAACCAACTTGATCCGATATCCAGATTTATGCATGATTACCGGGAGTAGCTCCAAGAACACGAGAAGCGCATCACAGAGACAGAATCCCGTATCTCCACCCTGGAAGACGACACAGCCCCTGTCGTTAACAAGCTGCAGTCACTGGAGAGACAGGTGAAAGAGCTCACGGATCATATTGATGACATGGAAAATAGGGGCAGGAGACGAAACATACGCATAATTGGGCTTCGAGAGTCTGCGGAATACGCAGAAGGGAATGATCCCGCTTTATTCTTTGAGAAGTGGCTCCCAAAAGTGCTGAACATCCGAACGGAAACCGGGAAGCTAAAAGTGAACAGAACTCACCGCACCGGAGGTCCAGTCCCCGTCGTTGGCCAAAGGCCACGTCCAGTCCTGGTCAGGCTGCACAACTACCGCGACAAGGAGAGGATCATGCATGCGTGTTTGGAAAAGGGAAAGAATGGGTTAACCCTGAAGCACGACTGTGCCTCTGTGATGATCTTTCAGGATTTCTCAGTAGCTGTTGCACAGAAGCATAAAAGCTTTGATGGCGCTAAGGAGCGCCTGAAAACCTTGGATGCCAGCTACAGGCTCCTCTACCCCGCCAATCTTAAAGTCACTCACCGTGGTACTACAAGGGTGTATCAGAACCCAGCTGAAGTTGAACGATTTCTAGATATGCTTAAATAAGCCCTGCTGTTAGCGCCGTTGGACACATAGGTATTTGGTTTTACTGTTTTATACACCTATATGAATTCAAATTATTGTGATGAATAGTATTCTTATGCAGAGACATTATGCTTATCGTTATATATTACTTTTTGTAAAATGGGTAAATAATGGTTCTTATTATCCAAGCGCCGACCCTCCTTCTTTTTTTCTTTTTTTTGGTTGTTGCTTTTGAATTAGCAAAACAGGTGACTGTTGGTTGTCAGAAGACCTACACACTTGCTCCTCACCGTGAGGAAGAGAAATAGCATATCTGTTATGCCAATGTTAGGCAATGTTTGTTGGCAGTTAGTTAGTTTTACTGTTTGTTACATGTTATTCCAGCTCTTTTGGAAGTATAGAGGGGGGGGGGGGGGGGGGGGGGGAAGAGAGAAAGATGTTCGACTTCATTACACCAAAGAAACTATGTCAGAAGCAACGCGTCTTGTTTTTATAGCTAAACGCTATTATGTCAGCACTTAATATTTGTTAATGGAATGTTAATGGCATGCACACACCTCTTAAACGGAGAAAGGTCTTAACATATCTTGAAAGGACACAGGTTCAAGTAGCTTTTTTACAACTCATATGGATGCTAAAGAACATGCAAAATTACAACAGGGTGTTTTCAATCAGGCCTTCTTTTCCTCTTTTAGTTCTAGAAGCAGAAATGTTATCATTCAGATCTGGAAAAATGTACCATTTAAATTTATAGACTGCAGAAAAGATACCGGTGGGAGATATATTACTGTGAAGGGTATTCTGTTTGGGGAGGAGATCGCCTTTATGAACGTCTACTTTCCCCCTGGTCAACCAGGTGAATTTCTAGTGTCTGCTTTTACAAAACTGGTGGAATTGAACATCAAGAGTACAATTGTGGGTGGAGATTTTAACTGTCATCTCTCCCCCTTAATTGATAAATTCCCAGCTGGCAAATGTCGTATTTCATCTCAGGCCCAATTGGTTTTGACTTTGTGCGAGGAGTTGGCATATGTTGAGGTGTGGAGAACGCAACATTTAATAGATAAGGAATTCACATTCTTCTCCAAAGCATATTCTTGTTATACAAGAATTGATTATTTTTTTGTCCACAGGCAGTTCCTACCATCAGTCATTTCTAGCTCAATCGGCAACATAATAATATCAGAACATGCGCCTGTGTACATTAAATGTAACATTGGAACTGTGGCCAGTCGATCAAGAAGGTGGCACTTCGACTCCTCTATTTTGTATGATGGAAATTTTAAAATTTATTTTGCAAAGGAATTCAAGCATTTTCTATCAGTTAATGCAGCATCCACCGATGATCCATCATTACTGTGGGAGACCTCCAAAGCTTATTGCAGAGGCCTCATTACTACTTTTACAAATGGTAAAAGATGCAGGCAAGCAGAAGAAAGATTAATTTTGGAAGCCAAATTGAAGAAGGCTGAGCAAGTCTATCAAGTTAGACCCTCCACGGAGAAACTCAAAGAAATTCAGACTCTCCGCTCGGCACTGAACTGCCTGCTAACAAATGAAGCAGAGAAAGAAATTAGATTTGCAAAACAAAAACTATATGAACACCGTGACAAGCATTCATTAACGACAGGAATGGCAAACAGCTCTTTGACTCAAATGATATTAACAACACCTTCAAAAAAGTTTTTGAGAATCTCTACAAATCTCAGATCTCTATTGACACTACAGAGCTAATGAACACCTTTTTTCCAACTTTAACCTTCCTTGTCTGACAGAAATCCAAAAATCAACATTAGACAGTCCTATAACTATTAAGGAAGTCACGGAAGCCATTAAAGGTCTGCAGTCTGGAAAAACAGCAGGGCCTGACTTTCTTATTTTAGAATTTTACAAGGAGTTCATCACCCTACTAGTAGAACCGCTGTTGTACATGTTTAACGACTCTTTTCGAAAAGGTCACTTGCCCATGTCATTGAGGGAAGCCAACATATCTCTAATACTTAAAAAAAGTAAACCACCAGGAGATTGTGCTTCGTACAGGCCAATTTCCTTATTAAATGTAGACTTAAAGATCCTTTCAAAAATATTAGCAAAACGTTTGGAGATTCTACTCCCAACACTTATCAAGGAGGATCAAACTGGCTTCATTAAGGGACGTTGCTCCTTTAATAACATGTGTAGGTTGCTTGACGTGATCCAGTTCTTTAATCAAAGTGCAATGCCTGGTCTAGTTGTTTCCCTAGACGCCGAAAAGGCAGTTGATCGCATTGAGTGGTCATATCTTTTCTACACTATGAGAAAGTTTGGCTTGGGGGAAAATTTAGTGAATTGAATCAGAATACTTTACAGTGAGCCTTGCTCAGCTGTTATTACAAATGGTTTACGATCGCCAAATTTCCAGGTGCGAAGCGGAACACGCCAAGGCTGCCCCCTATCGCCCCTGCTTTTTTGCTCTGGTTATGGAGCCTCTGACAGAGGCGGTGCGGACCCATGGGGGGATAGGCGGTATGACCATTGGAGAGAGACATCATAAGATTACTTTATATGCTGACGACGTGCTCATATTTCTTTCTCAGTCTGAGGACTCTATCCCATATCTCATAGAGACCATTAACAGGTTTGGGGATTTTTTAGGTTATAAAATCAATTTCAACAAATCAGAGGTCATGCCACTAGGCACATTAGAACATCAACCATCTATACCTGATCCATTTCCTTTCACTTGGTCCCCAGAAGGATTTTCATACCTGGGAATAATAATTACCCCCTCTTTTGACAAAATGTATAAGGTCAATTTCACCCCCTTATTTGAACGGATTCGGTTGGACCTTGAAAGATGGAGAGCGCTGCCTCTCTCATGGTTGGGCGCGTGTCTCTTCTAAAAATGAATGTCCTGCCCAGACTTTTATTTTCCATAAAAATGATTCCAGTTCTTTTTCTCTGTAAAACAATTAAGGCTCTAAATGGATAGCTAAGTTCTTTTATATAGGCAGGAAGGAAACCACGCTTAAAAATCTCTACACTGTGCCTCCCTTTTGCGAGTGGAGGAGTGCTGCTGCTGATTGGACAGGGGGGGCTGCTTCTCTGTGGCTCGATATAGAAAGCTCTAAGTCCAGGTTCCCTTTAAAAAATTTACTTTTTTTAGGGAAAAACTATACTATAAAAAACGTACTGCAGTAACCCCATTACTATTAACACTGTGAGGGCATGGCAAATGGTCCAAAAACTTGAGGACAGGTTCCAAATTATATCACCTCTTACACCTTTCTGTGATAATCCGATGTTTCTACCAGGCGCTATGGACTCTGGCTTCAAAAGATGGTCAATAAAGGGAATTCGTACGCTTTCAGACTTGATTCAAGGTACCACATTATTATCATTCTTCCAACTAATGGATAAAAATGATATTGGGAGGCAGGATTTCTTTCGCTATTTACAAATTAGAGATTTCATACAGACAAAAACCACGCTCGATGTGGACCAAACAATTTCAGTGTGTGAAAACAGCTTTTTTCCTCCAGTGTAAAAACTTCAATCAAAACCTTTTACAACTTGCTGAAAGAGCACCCCTTACCAAATACATTACACCTAAAAGAAGTCTAGGAAAAGGAATTGCAGTGGGCAATAAATCTGGAGGGATGGGACGAGGCTTGGAAGAATGCAAAGTCTTTAAGTATTTGCAATCGGGTTAAGGCCATACAATTTAAAATTTTACACCGTGCGCACAGTTCTCCTTCTCAGCAAAGTAAATTCAATGAAAGCTTCTCGCCATTTTGTCTAAAATGTAGAGCAGATATTGGTAGTCTTACACATTGTTACTGGTCCTGCAGGGAAATTCAACATTTTTGGCATATAATAAAATGTGAATTGGATAAGATTTTCTCTGTTTGCACACAATTTAACCCATGGTATTTACTACTTGGTTTAACCGACACAGGTATTACTGGTAAATATCAGCATCAACTCTACAGAATGCTTACTTTTTGTGCAAGAAAATGTGTGGCACTGAATTGGATTTCTGACAAAGCACCAAGTAAATCACAATGGCTAAATACCGTACTGGGCTATATATCTCTGGACTATTTAACGAGCAAACCGCACGATAAAGAAAATAACTTTGATAAAGTTTGGGAACCTTTTATTTCTTATGTAGGATTTGAAACTTCTGTTCTTCTTTGGAGAGGATTTGTAATTTGAGGATGACCGAAATGTAAACATCTGAAATGTTTTGGTATAGACCATTTGTCTTCCATTGCTTTCCTTTTTTTTTTTTTCTTCTTTTATATTCGGTAGATATGTAGCCTATATGTGTGTATGTGTACGCATATGCTCGTGTATAGGTATGTAACTTTAAGAGCTGGATTGTTCTCTTGTTCTTGTCTTGTGGTGTATTTGTTTGTCAAATCTTTAAAAACCAATAAATATAATTATATAAAAAAAATAAAATAAATAACTCACCTGTAGGTGTTGCCAAAAACAGCTGAGGCTGGTATAAAATTTTTGGTTTAAAGCATTTTGATATGTCAGTAGACTTTGTCAGAAAGACTTTCCGTGTGAAAAGTGTGTTTTCCATATGAAGAACTGGGTCTTTCCAAATAGTATCTTCTGAATTAGGGTTTATATCTGCTTATAAATATTTAAGTTACTGTTTTAAAACATGTCTTGCAAGTGAGTAAAAATTGTCTGGCTCTTCAGCTTAGAAGTAGTCATGTTTAAAATTAGATACATAATAGTATATGAGTTTTGGTAAGCCCATACCTTCTCCATCTACTGGTTCCTTTACATTTTCTAATTGTATGCTTGGAGGCTTGTTTCCACAAAGTAATTTTTTTACATATATTAAAATATGTTTTTATTTCACCTGAGTCAACTTCACTTCTCTCTGGTATTTTTATGGTATATAAATACTACATATCTGCACCTCCATACTGGCTTATGTTTCAGACATCGTTGTAACCTGACTACATTTACAACTTTTAATTTAACTTTTTTTTTAACGTTGAGGTATGCATCTGCGTTGAGGTATGCATTAAATTATTATCAACCAAGGATATAATTATATTGTGAGAAACATTTTAATCTGAGCTTTACGTTTTCTACAAGTTTTATCCGTCTGTCTCTCTGTCTGTCTGTCTCTCTGTCTGTCTGTCTGTCTATTGCAGGATCTTATGCGGGATCCCATTCCATGTCTGTTCGGTACCTCATGCATACAAACACACAAGAAGATGAAGCAGACAAGAGGTATGTATTTTGACTGTCTGTATTTCTGTTTCATTTTCACAAAACATGTACAGGGGAAGGAAAAGCCTTTCAATAGAACCTGAGGTATTTTTGCATCAAGCAGCCTAAGGTATCAGGATTTCATTTTACAAACTTGTCTAAATTTATCAGTGTTCTTAGATGCGTGGTTATGTACCATAATAATAACAATAATAATAATAATAATAACAACAATGTAGCAAATGGGACAGCCGGCATCATCCTTGTTATATAGCATAAATAACAATTCTTAAAAATATAGGGAGTAGGGGGAAAAGGTTCCTCAGGAAACAAATGACTATCTGAACTTGTAGCTGTAGCAGCATAAGGTCAAAAGGTCAGAGATCGCCAGACAGTAAAGCTAATCCAAGGTCAAAATAAAAATATCAACACATTTTACACCATAAATAAATAATCCTTCTCACCCCAGGAGAGTGAATTTACTTTCCTTCCTTCCACCTCATAACATGAAGATCCTGATTAGTTGTCTATCCATTGTGTTATGCTATTGTGATCGAAGCTTTGGAAATTTCAAAATGATCATAAGAAACTGATAAAGACAGAGGGTGCTTCATGGACATGCATTGTGCTGATGTACCAGCAGCTGTGTACCCTGTGTTGGGCTTGGCTCACCAAAGATCCCCTGAGAATGAAAGAAAGGGTGCGTATAGGAATTCATGTGTGAATATAATGCAAGCATAAGGGGCATACAGTGTGATGTCAATGCTTGTCTAGTTTCAGCTGCTGCAGGAAACCATGTGATGATCTCTTACAAACTGATGCTGGCTCGGAGAGGGTCATAAAACCGTGAAAGTGTATATCTGTTTGCATACACATTTATTTCAAAAAGTATTGGCCCCTTGAACATTTGTCTTGATTTAACTTTTTTTTTGCTTCAAACTGACTTCTTTCATGCATTCAAAAAGTAAATACAAAATAACATTGTGATTTCATCTGTTAAGATAAAAAAGCCGTCCCAACTAACCTGGCATGATGACAAAATATAATTCCTCTGTATTGCGAAGGTAAAACAAAACAAATAAGTAAGGGGCAAACACTTTTTCACAGGACTGAAGCTGCTGTAAGATGGGCTCATTGTTCAACAAATATGAGTGCGATCCAAGAGTTGTTTGCTTATCTTCTCATTGCTAAATGAAACAGTCTTTTCAGTCATTATTGAGCCCTCAGTCGTGATACACTCCTGAATTCACAATATAAACATCCTACTCTGATGGATCTCATCAGTGGGACGTCCTTATTTCTACAAAACAAGAGGATAAAACATAGGTTTTTGGAGTATCATGTTACCAGATTATGAATGGTAGTCACTCTGCAGGAAGGTGCATCTCAAAGTCATACATCACTCTCTCAAAAGAAGGAATAGCACATATTGCTTGCTTGATTTTTTGTTTGAATGTGTGTATTTGTAATGAGTGTGTGTTCATAAATACCATACAGTAAATAATAACAATTCAACAGAAGAAAAAAAAACAGAAAACAAAAGAATCCACAAAACATTATATTATTTCTCATTACCAGAATGAAGCAATACAATAAATTAAAACTAGAATTGAACAAAAGTTCATCAAAATTGCTATATATATTCATATTGTATATATATAGTATTTGTCTGTCTGTAGTCAGCCTTTCAGGTGCATGCTCTCTTGTGGCCATAGATGGTGGCTAAGTTCAGTAGGAAAGGGCCTGGGGTGGGGTGAGGATGGGGAATCCAAAAACCTCAGTCTCATCATGCTGTTGACATTTGAAAAAAAAGGAGCCAAAGTCAGGAAAGATGCACTGTGCTTTGGAGGGACGCACCGTCCATTTATAGGAGTCCTTTCTTCAACAGAATGCGGAGGATCCTTCGTCATTTGACTGCAGTACCGTCTTTATGTTAAGTTTTTAGAACCTCTCTGCTTTGTGCTGTAATAATAGAAGGAAACAGTACTATCAAGAAGTCCACTGCTGTTGTTGGTGTTGTTTTGCAGCATTTGGGGCAGGACAAAGCCAAAGGGGGGAAGTCGGTGGTAGGGCGGATTTAGCCGTGCATGTTTATAAGGTTCTCTGACACAGTGAAACATTGGGCTCGAATCAAATCACAGGCTATACACCCACTGAAGCAGACACTACATTTAACCACAGGAAAACAGTATGAGTCTGAACATCAGGAAGTTCTATATATTAGGATGCAATGTGTGCTTGGGGTAATATCTTTTAACCTGTGGCGGAGCCCACATAAACAAAAAGTTGTAGTACCAACAGTCACACCTTCATTTCCCCTTTTCCCCAGGCGTTTCCCTCAAATTTGCAAGAGGAAGATTATGGCTACCTAAACACCACATCTGAGGCTCTGTCAGTCCAGTTTCGCAAACTGTTCACATTAACTCTCAGTTTGTGTCTGTCCTTCTCTCAGTTGGAGTCTTTAACACTGTCTATGGAGGGGAGCTTCAAAAACCCTCGATAACCTTCGTCTGCTCCACCTAATTTTTCCCCTTCTTGCACTCCTTTTGGAGCAGGTCCATTTTTTGTCCCAACAGGACAGTTTGTATCAGGCCCATTATCTGTCAGGACACTTCAATGATCTCCATACTTCCAGAGAAGCTTGACTGCTTCCCAATTTTCCCCAGTTCTTCCCTGGCCCTCGTCTCAGAAATGCCCTCCTCAAACTCCATCTGACAGCTGCGTCGCTTAAACTGTTCTGATGCAGGTACACTGCTACTGGAGTTGGTGGACGCGGAGTCCCAGTGGTCCCTCTGAGTCTGAGACACCAAGGACTTGTCCCTCTGCGATTTTTCTCGTAACCTTGTGCCTTCACTACATCCAAACGCCACATACGCCGAGCTGCTACCAAAGCGTACTGAGGACTCCTCTCCCCGTCCCTCCTCTCCACCCAGCTCCATTTCTCCCTTGCCACCTTCCTCTGCTCCAAAATGCCAGGGAGCATCTTTGGTTGGGGTGACTGGAGTGACAGGAGTCGTAGCCTGAACAGTGTCTCTGTGTTTGGTCCACATAACCCCAGATCCTAAAGTGGGCAGGGAGGGTAGTGAGAGCAGCGGGGAGCCCCTAAGGTTTTCTTCCAGGCTTGGGCTATGGTCCAGGGATAAACTGAGGGTCTGTGGAGGATGATGTGGATGGGAGTGGACCGGAGAAGTGCTGTGCTTGATTTTTCGTCTAGATCTGGATGAGGAGGTACCAGACCGATGGACACCTTCGCTTCCACCCAAACCCCCTATGCTGCCCCCGCTACTCGGTGAGGGGAATGGAGAATCAAAGGAGCCTGGGCTGTCTAGGACGGGTGATTGTGAGCAGACACCGTTGGAGGTGCCTGTCCCTGGGCTGTCAAGTTTGCACAACTTGGGGATGTCTTCAGAATGAGTGGGCGCCATGCTGGGGCAATGTGCACTGTTAGGAGAGTAGACAGATTTAATGTCCAGAGAGAAGGAGCGTTTCAGCCGGTTAGTGTCCATGATTCTCTCTGCGGAGAGGTGCAGGCCATTAAAGCCCTGCTGGAGGGAGGTGGGAGATGGCAGCTTGGGTTCAGTCTGGGTGTGAGAATCTGCTACAGATGAGTCACTGCTGGTGAGATGACCGTTGATCTCCAATCCAGAAGAGATCCCATTAACCTCAGAGCTTTGTTTGGTGTTGTTTTCAGGCTTCTTATCGTCAGTGGTTAAAGCTTGTAGTAACCGCAGGCCCTTCTCAAACTCCAGCAACTGACCCAGGAAGTTAAAGTTGGGGGATATGGACGGCCTCCTGTCCTTTACAAACCTACCGGGAGAAACAAGAGGTTTCAAGAAATTAAGAGATGCAATATAGCCTATCTAAAATCAAAGGTGGAACAACTAAGTATACTGATGAACAATATGCATTTAACTGCTTTGTCCTTTCAGGGCAAAGCAAACTCTTTTGTTAACTGTAACCTAGAAACCATCTTAACACGTCTATTTCATAACAGGGATTTCGTCTATCAGCGGGGATTCATCTTTTCTCTAAAGATGACACCTTAGCTTCGCTGGAGGTGGGTGGAAGGTGCAAACATACCTGTAAGCATCATCTGATGACAAGCCCATTGTCTTCATGATGTAAGCAATGGCGATGGTGGCTGATCGTGAGATTCCAGCTAGGCAGTGCACAATCACTCTGCAGTTTGACACCTTAGCTTTGTCTGTTGGGAGCAAGAATAAGCAAGTTTAAATAAACAGAAACCGACATATTTACAAAACAATTTAAAGCCCTTACATGACTATTCTTCAGGGAGGTATTTTTTAACGTAAGTATTTAAAAGTCGTTTGGTTCCAACCGAGAGGACGCTAAGTGACCTAATCCAAAAGCTTGTTCTTATAAACACATTTTATGATTTGAGAAACATTTACTATTCGATAGCAAAATAAAATAGGAATCATTATATTTACACAAAACATTTCTGAATTCCCATTTTGTCTCATAAACCAGATATTTAATCAAGTTTCAAAGAGCTGGATTTAACCATTACACCTATGAATGTATCTAAAATGTGGTGTCTGGAAGGCTGTTTGGACACCACAGCAAAATTTAAGAAGAGTTAACTTCTTTGCAAAGGCAACCTCTATGATGTAGTATTACACTGCTAACCTTTACCTACAGTTCAAAGCTCTCCTACCTATGAACTCGTTTGTTTTGTCAAGCCAGGGCAGCAGTTTTTCGCAGTAGTTGTCATTCACTGGGATACGCATGAAATGGCTCTCGCTGATGAAATCTGGTTTGGGACAGGTGTTGCTTGCATTCAGCACATAAGTGATACCATTCTGAGCCATCAGGTCCTAAACAGATTGGATAAAAAGAGGTTTATGTTTAAGTATAGCAGCTTAAATTACAGTCTTAGGCTAATTTTCACCATTGGTAAGAAAATCCCACCTTGTTGAGAACGTCTTTTTGTGAACCCAGGTAGAGGTGTGGAAGGATGCGAGTAGGTCCTACGTTTGCCACAGGCAAACAAGGCTGGGATAAGCTCATTGGGAGTGCAGTGGCAGGCTTCCCCTCGCACAGGCCGGGGAAACAAGAGGAAAAGGCTGCAAAACCTCCTGCAGACAGAGAGAGAAGGCAAGAACCGGTTAGGTGATCTAATGATTTTCCACAGCACAGTCATATAACACAGTGGAAACTCCATTTTCGTCACCATTAGCCCGGCAGACAGACGTTCAATAGACATTTGGAAGTTGAATCTGGGCTACAATGTCTGGGTCCAGCTTAGTGAAAACAGAAGCAAAAGAAAAGAGGCTCTCTGTGCTTCTGTGTGCAACTTGGGTTAACTGCTGGGCGGCCAGGAATGCACGCCTGGCCCTTTAAGAGGCAGGCGGCTCCCCTTTTGGCATATGTGAATGTGTGTGGCTCTGTTTCCTGCATGAGCTCATGTCCTCTAGCAGTGCATTGCGTCAGGCTGAGGGAATGAGAGAGGCCACAGGTGCCGGTCCAGGACAGAGGCCCAGAAACATCCCACTGACACCCACACACATGCTTATACACCAACGCACATATTAAAACATGGAGATCATAATCTGGTTTTCAACATATGCTTAAAATTCACTCTCACTTGCTTTTATAGTTTCTCCACCTTCTGCAAGCACACATACACACTCACATATACCAAAAATAATCATAATTACTCTGCAGCAGTGTGGTTGTATAACTATAGGGTAGGAAACAGGTTGAGGATTTAGGAGAGTGTGTGTTGAGGAGTGGGTAATGACCTCGCTGCGAAGTGCTGAAAGGAAAAAGGAGGACTTCCAAGGAAACCTTTGAGCCTCAGAGAAGGAGATTAGACCCTAATCTAGGTTCAGCCACGCCTGACCCAATCTGGAATGTAGAGCGAGCATTGAAAACACATATGATCACAGGTGGAGAGTGAATGAGACACGATATCACTGCTAGGAGCAGAACACAAAGCTCTGTCCAAGCAGGTCTGATTGTAATCCAGATGCATAAAGTGGCCAATGAACACGGTAAACATTATGGGAGGAAATGTCCTCTGACATAAATAACAAACATTCACTTTAGGACAGCAGGAAAACAATCATGGGCTGTTTTAGGTTCACTGTGCCTTTAAGAGCAAAGCAAAGAAGGCCTGTCTGTTTCCAGCTATTAATGGCAACCGGCAGAGCGATGACATCACTGCTTTCCTCGGTAGAGGGGGGTGGAGTGCAGAGATGGATGCAAACAGAATGATCAGATAACGATTTAAGTGGAAAAAACTGAACGTAGAAGCGGAGGGAGGGCTGTCATGCTAGAACAAGCATTAATGTGTTGAATAGTTGGCTTTAGGCCTCTCTGTGACATACAGCCTCCCTCTAATTGATAAAACAGAAGAGGAAATGCTTCTAGAAGGGCTTCCTTCTGTTTTGTTTTTTCCCAGGGAACCTTTGTCACAGAATATACACAAAAATAGATGATAAATAGCTTCTACGGTATGTGTCTGAGGAAATGATACATTCCTGCAAGCAGATAAATCAACAAGGGAAAAAAAAGCTTCACGTCAGATGGCAACCATTTCCCTCTTTGTGTGCAGACATTGTTAGAGAGTTGTTAGAAGGTCTGCGGACAGGATGTTCTACATAATTAGTGGATGAGGAGAAAGTGTGTGTCTGTGTATGTTTGTATGCATTCTTTGATCTGGATTTATAATTACTGCAGTGGACTTTGCCATGTCTTAAATTTACATTTAAAAAGCAGAGCGTGCTACTGAGACAGTGACTACTGCCACAGAGGAAGATTAGAGTCAGAGATAAGGAGCCAGAATGAGTGCACCAGTCTGCTTTTTTAGGAGCGATTACATTACAGTGGCATTACGTCAATTACAAAACACCTTCCTGTGGTCAAAGATTTACACCACTGCCCCTAATGGGCATTAGTCACAGAGATAGCGTGCTATTGGCACTTCGTCACCTGAACCGGCTCTACTTATGCTGCCATGACAATGAGGAAAAGCAGAGATGTTGATGACAGCTGGCTTGACGTGTCCTATTGAGCGTTGCCAAAATTAAAAGGGAAAAAAAATAAAAAATCCACCATAATGCCCTCCAGAAAGAAGTCTAAAGACATGGTCAAATGATCACCACATGTAAATGATGAGTCCATTCTAAGCTAAACAAATAGTAAAGTCACAATGGAGTCATAGAAAAACCCTGTACCATGTGGATGAGATCAGGAAGTTTAAATACGGAGAGATGAGCTCACCCGTAATACAGCGTGTTATTGAGGAAAAGTTACATCCTCCTGCCTCGAACCCTAATGATGAACTAAACACGCCGAAAGGCAAAAATAAATTCGTTTAGCAAATGAACACAAGCGTTTTGTGTTTGAGAAGGAAAAATTGTCACGCTGGAGTCATGAAAATGTTCTCTGACAGGATGTGACTAAACAAGATCTGAACTAACACTGTCCAAAAAGAAAAAAAAAAAGAAAGTAGAAATGTTCTGGCAAGAAGGAAAACGCAACCAGGAAAAGAGGGCACTGTGTCGCCGTCGGCATCCTTTTTCCGTTCCTCACTGCCCATTTCATCATTTATGCAACTGATTATTTTCCTCTCTTCAACTGTTGGAGCCAACAACTCAGGCCATCTTTGTTTGCCCCTCAACACTTGTGTGAAACACTCTATCATTTACATCCTTTCTTTAAGTTTTCCAATGTTTCCAACAGTCAATCAGTAATTTTTTAGACCTCTTTAACTCTTAGATTGAAATAAAAGAAGCTTTAAGGTTAAATGGAAGAAAAATTAGAAAAGAGCAACAGCTCATTTCTCAGTAAGATGGAAAAGAAAAATAGTAAAAATGTTAGTTTGGCTCAGACTTTTCCACCAATGCTGCTTTCTATAACAAAGCAGTAACTAGAGATAAAGCAGAAACCGGCTTTTGAACAGAATCTCTAAAATAAAACGCTAAAATGTCCACACTTTAAATACTTTCATCTTTCAAAATAGCAACACCATATTTACAGTAACTGCTCCTTCACAGACGTCATCCCTGCTCCTAATATAAATAATTAATGACAGCTATATGCCGGAAAAGGCTAAAAACAAATGTCTATAGCAGTCCTTACATTTACTTATTATAACTAAAATCAGCTAAAATCGGTGTGTACAGGTGAAAGCTATGCAAACACAGCAGACTGGTGACAAAATGCTGATGAATTTCCTCTTGAATATAACCCATCCAGTAAAGCAGCTTTATTGACAATGGGTATGTTTCTAAGTTAGAGCAGTATTTATTTTTGAAAGAATCAAAACGGGAAACAAGCTCTCATGAATTTTCAAATCCCTTTCATTGCTACTTTTCTCATAACTGGAATAAAAACTACAAAATATTGTGATGGAATCCCAGAGATCCCCATGCAGCGTCTGCCTGGCATATATTTTTAACAGGATTTCCAGTCTTACATCACTGTGGCCGGTACAGCTGAACACCTTGTCAATAAAATGTTCTCTACAGCTGCAGCTGGTGTTTTTACCTTGGGGTGGGGGGACATTGATTTGGGTGAATGACCACCCTTCACTCCTCTGTAGCTTTTCCCCTGTGGTTCATATCAACAGAGACATGACGCCATCCCTCTGTGGCCCTCCAGCTGTCCCCTACACTATGGGGGGACATTAGCATCTCAATGTAACCCCCCCACCCCACCCCGCCCTCCCTCCCTCCCAACATGACATCATTGCACACATGTCCCTCTCAGCTCTACAAAGGCTGTGCAGCAGCCAGAAGAGAAGCATGAGTGTGTGTGTGTTTTAGATTGGGCAAGATTGGTCAGAAATAGGCCAACGGACAGAATAGAGATGAACTAATGGGGTGAGATCATCGCTTGTCATGCATGGTGTCAGCTTTATGGTTATCACGCCGTCACACCTGCTGGCGGTTACACTGTTTATTGTTCCTCTATGTGGCCGTGCAGATAACGGGTACCTGTCACTTTGATCACCTGCTGTTTTAGCAGTGTTGTGTTACTGCATTACAGGCCCATAAACTCTCCTATAATTTAGTCTGCATGTTCAAGTCAGTTCTCACAGACACTTGCCAACAAGCTTTTGTATCTGTGACATGGAGGGCTATTTTCATTTGATGATAGTAAAGATGCTGAGTGGAGAAGCATGTGCTAAAACACAACAGTGGTGAGTGGATAAATCCTAAAATGCTAAAAGAGGAAAGCAACATGCAAGAACCTTTGTGGAAGGGTTTCTTCTTCTTTTCCTCCAAACCCTTGCTCTGCATTGCCTCATCGCTCTGTGTGAAAATGTGTTATATTACACACCTGCAGTGCACCGTGCACACATATTGATAACATAATCTCCCCGAGATACACTTCTGCAGGAAAAAAAAGCAAAAAACAGGAACAGTAGAGCAGACTGTTGTGAAAGACCTAACATTTCAGTGACCACAGGCTCAGAGTTGATGAGCACTATGTCATACTGCGGGTCAAGGCTCTCCCCTCCAGCACCCCCCCCCCCTTCCCTTCATTGCTTTCCATTTTCATGATGTCATCCTTCTAATCCTCCACCTTTCTATTCTGTCTCTCTAAACGTCTTACAATCACCCAAAGCAGAATGAGGAAGCAGGTTCAAAACGGTTCCTGCAGTGATGTCTCCTTTTATCTTATTTGGATCCTTTAATTTAAACTTCCAATCCATCTTTCATCTGCAGCATGCATGAATCATAATAGCTAAGAGCTGCATGATGCATTTTGTACTCTGCTCTGGTGTCTCTGTACCTTTTCAAATAATCAGCATCTCTCATTAAGTTCTACACACACAGGTCTTTGTCTCATTCATCAGGACATTTTCTCTTTCATGCACACATATACTGCAACTGTTTATGCTCCACGTGGATACACACCTCGAAGCTCTCTCCCCTGCTTCATCCGGCGGACCCTGATCTTCAGCCTCATGTCTGATTCCTGCAGGTCCGGCCAAAAGCAGTCCTCTGCTGGGGCAATCACCACATCCAGAGGCATCCCCTCCCCACTACAAACTCTGTCTCAATCGCACACACAGCTAGAAATGTTCCGGTGGGTGCCCCCTTCCTTCAGTGGCAAAAAGAGTCCTTGCCAAACAAACAACAACAAAAAAATATATATATAGTACAAAAAAATAGATGTTTTTTTTGAATAGGATTAAAAAATCAAAAGTCCAGAAAAATCCACTCTTCTTAAAAAAATACTTCAGGATCCAAAAAAAAAGAAATAAGTCCAAAACTATTTGTGGACTTTTCAAGTCAACATATGGCCAAAAAAAACCTTGTGCCAGAACCACAAAAATTCCTAGAATGCTCCTGTTTCAATATATGCAATTTGTGGTCTTGTGAGGATTATTATCCTCTGTGAGCAAGAAGAAAACAAAATGAGTAGCCTGCAAAGCCTGTAAGTAGTCCAGCTGTGATCCGCCTGCAGCTGGTTTCACAGAGCGACTGTGTTCCTCTGAACGCTCTCTGTGTCTGAGTGTCTACAGCCAGAAGAGCAGCCTGCTATTGTTGTGCCGCTCCAACTCTCCCAGTCTCTGATTCGCTCTGTCACCGGTTTATGCTCCTCCCTCTGCTTCCCTCCTCCTATGACTCTCTGTGTGAGAAGGATGACGGAGCTGCACTCTTCTCCTCAAGCTCTGGGGTTGAATGAGCTCACTTGCCGTGAGCTCAGACTCTAACCAAGCCTTCCTCCTCCTCCTCCTCCCTCGCTCATGGAGCCAGGGCTCCATCATAGCTAATATCTATGGCATGTAACCACATTCCTTACTCAGCCAGCAAATATGCAGCCACCTCAGGGGCCTAGCCATGAAACTGGCCTCTGTGAGGGCAGGATGGAGGATAAGATGTTAAGATGAAATAAGACATGCAAAGCTGCAATGCATCACAACATCTATGTTGCTAATCAAAAAGAAAAGAAAGAGTGGCTGGACTTATTTATTATTTACATAAGAAGCAGTAAAAAGAAATAATTTTCTGCTGCTGTGCAAAGAAGATGTTGTAGCTGAATAAATATTATGCATTAAAATTAGGTTGGTTTGACTAAAAGTATTGCAGCCTAGCTGCAAATGACGCCTTTCAGTAGGATTTGAGACCATATAAGTCTGTTGATATCTGATCTCTCCAAAGGTGATGTCATTTGTTTGACACAAACACTTCCTGTTCAGGTTCATGTTTAATGTACCAACCGACACTCTGTTCTCAACCTGTAAGGTGAGGGCTGGGAGCAGAGAACATAAAGGCCAGTACAGTTCATATGAAGCAAAACATGATGGAACAGCATAGGAGATGAGAATTAGCTGAAGGTTAGGGGTACATTTTCTTTCAAGTGTGGGTTTAGAAATTTTTTTTTTCTAATTTAAAGAACCACTTTTCACTGCCACTGCAGGACTATTGGCGAATGTCTCAACCAGCTCTGCACATCCTGAGACTGATATGTTTGCCCAGTTTGTTTGACAGGTGGAAAATGATCAGTTTTGCCTCAGATGTTGTTAAATCAGATTTATGTTTGGACTTTGACTAGGACATTCTAATGCAGAGGTTTCCTGCAAGTTTTACATATGTCCTTGCTCCAAATGGCTGGATTACTTACTTAGCATACCACCTAGCTCTGCAGCAGCCTGCTAATAAACCATCAATGTGAATCAGGTGTGTATGTAGTAAGTCTCCATCCCAGACTGATTTAGCTCCATTTATTTTATTTTCCCAAAAATCATAACCAGCTTTCCTGCCTCTTCTTAAGGAAAGAAACCTGCAACATGATGCTGCCACCATCATGTTTCAGCATGGGCTTAATGTGCTGAAGGTATGGTGCATTTCTAGCTGTCCTTTAGAACAGAGCATTTTATATGAAAGTCAAAAAATTACAAATGACCATTTTCCTGTTAGCTGGGTACCCTACATGGATTGTGTTAAAATATTAACATGACCGTGTGGCTTTTAACCTTTCCACAACTTTATCTCCAATCTGTTTAATGTGTTTCCAGGTTTTCATGAAAAGGTTTATTGCTAACAAACTTTGAAAGCCTTTCTTTACACTGTATTTTATGTAGGGGTATTAGAATAGAAGGGGCTGGGTCTAAAAATGGTGGTTATGAAACTTTAGTCATACTTTCTGTTGGTCAAACAAATGAAACCTCGGATTCAGCTGCTGAAGTCAGTGGAATTAATGCGACGAATCAGGAACATGTGTGGATACTTTTTTAACAGTAATGCTATAGATCCAGATATATAGAACCTCCTTGTCAAAGTAGTGATTTTTAAGTTAGTCATTGCTTTAGTGTCAGTTAAGCAAATCAAGTCGGTGCTTTTCTTTAGGTTTTAAAACAAAGGGGGAAAAAATGCATGTCATGTTATTTAGTGTCAGCTGCTCCCTGACTGACCCCCCCCCCTCCTGCTGTGGACCCCTGAATGATCACAGGGGTGAGAACACAGTCTTACGTCAACCTCTGTTCAACAGGAGGGGTCAGACAGAGGAAATAGGTCACTTTGCTGATGATGAGCTTCGTGAAAAATGCAGACAATGGTTTCAGGAGTGTCTCTCACACACACACACACACACACACACACACTTTGTCCATCTGCAGATGGCTGAAGCATGGCTGGCGTGACACAGTGGTCAACCAGGGTCATTACACTTCAAACGCAGCGTCCAGTCGCCTCCGTTTGATTTCACACCTGCCCTCAGTTGATCTGCCTGTGTGATTGGAGGCAATAAATCTACTTTCACAACAACAGTGGAAGCTAACAACAACACAAGATAGTCTCTGGATCTGGTCTTAATGCCCAGAACGTTTTTTTTAGCTCTTCTTCTGATCCCTTTCCTCGTCCTCTGGTCCTCAGTGGAGTAACAAGGCTCAGAATAGTAGGTGTGTTAATTAGAGGATTACAGCCAAGACACTATAAATGACAGCCAGGCCCTTTTTTTTATTGACTGCACATGTGTCCTCTGCTGCTACAGAAATAGGTGGGCTGGATGTCCCCCTCCTCTTAGATTTACAGCCTGCTTCCCTGGTACGAGGTTTGTTACTGGGACGACGTAGAGTTTACATCCACATAAACAGAGAGAAGAGCCAGAACGGTGGAGAGGAGCATGAGATGGAGGCAGCAGATAAAAAATGAGACGGTGGGTGAGGGAGTGTCTGAAATGAGTTTATGTATTTTAATCAGCAAAATGTTGTTCAAAAACAACAACACCAACCAAAAACATATAATTTTAGAGATCATCACGTTAATTGCTTGTTACGCTGTGTAATCTTAATTGTTGCATGTATAACATTGAAACTTTTAAAATTGCTATCATTTAGTTTATTTAATGTTATTAATGATATATTTCTAATATTTATTAATACAAGCTTGTTTTTTTGATTCTTTTTTGATTTTTTTTCATTTCTCATCCGGTTCTGTCTGTGGAGTTTTTCTCACATCGATTCCCACAGATCTCTGGAACATATATATGATCGTGATAAACTTCAGGAAATATTCATTGAACGTAAAGTAAATCAACAATATATATATATATATATATATATATATGGCTAATTTAGCTTATTTGTAGAAGTAATTCATTTCAAAAGGTGATCCTGGTGTGTTTTTTACATACAGACAGCAGCTTTACAGTTTTTTTTTCTTCTTAGAACAGGATTAGTTCAATTATCACTTAAGACAAAGAATTCATTACTTCTGGTTCATGTCATCTATAAACCAGTAAGAAGCAGCCCCTATTAACTGTGATCGAATTTTACAACTTGACGGTCACCCAATACAGTTTTTATCCTTCCACTCACCTTTCCATTAATGTGTTAGGATACTCACAGCTGCTTGCTTTAGTCAAGGATAATATGTGGGAGTCAATAACTGATCAA
The DNA here is from genome assembly GCA_034780135.1 of Jordanella pulchra. NCBI lineage: Eukaryota > Metazoa > Chordata > Actinopteri > Cyprinodontiformes > Cyprinodontidae > Jordanella > Jordanella pulchra. The sequence goes on from JAUZNJ010029787.1 coordinate 31,466, forward strand.
CAATTATTCTGGCCTGTTTTTAGTTTGTAAGTACTAAAAGTGCCAGTTAATTTAACAAAAATAAACTTCGAAAGATCGATGTGTGAAGTTAACTCTTATGGTGTGTGTTTAAATATCTAAATAAGTTCTACTTTTGGAAATTGGTTGATATTTCCATTACACTCCAGTTTATTGCGACGTAGAACCGGTTAGTGTAGAAACATGTAGAGGCAAAACAAATAAACAATATTCAGGCTAAAATGTAAGTAAGAGAACAGCAACATCCGTATATTTGGTTCAAATTTTATACGAAAGGAAAGGGATTTTCCTTTTATTCTTTTTTTTCTCTGAGATTAGTAAAAAAAACTCCTTCTAAACTTCTTTGGGTATTAAAGATCTAAGCTAAGCCCAACAGATTTTCTTTCCCTTAAAATATTTTGTCAAATCCTGTCCCCACACTTCCTTCATCTGGGACAGGCAGCAACAGGAGTGTCATCCTACACCTCAGATCATCTGTCAAGATATTGCAGCAGAGGAAGACGTCACCCTCTGGATCCAGCAGGTTAGGGCGACGAGTTTGTGTGTGTTAGGCCTGGTGATGGTTCATGTGCTGGAAGGGTAGGAGAAGGGTGAGCTGTGCAAAGGTGAGAGGAAACAGGATAGGACAGCACTGCAGGGTGGGGGGTCAGGCAAAGGGTGAACGGTTATTTACTCCAAATACATGCAAACGTAATTGCTTGTGCACGTGAAGGTGTATATTTTTTTGCATATGTGTGTGTGTTCTGGTTGTCAGGGGATCAGTAACAACGCTGCTCTTGCAGTGATGTAATGCCTACAGGAGAACACAGCTGCCATGCCTGGGGGGTGAGGTAGTCACCAAGGGAAAATGAGAGAGGATGGATTGAACTATTGAGGGTGGGGGAAGTGGTAGACGAAAGAGGCTGGGGGGTCCGGGTAGAAGGAGGGGGGCTGAATCTACTGAGATAAATAGATAATAATGATGTAGACCTTAGCTGTGTCCCAGGACTCTGAGAAATATCGATATTTACAAAAGAGAATGAGTAAAAAAAAGCATAAGGAAGGAAAAGATTAAAATAATTCATCGTCTCTCATTTTTATCTCTTTTAATCTTCTACTGGCTGAGGTTGATATGATTGACACTTCTTTAGTCAGAGACCTGCAGACAAACGTGTCTCTTCCTTAAATATCATACAGGATACATGCACACGGATAAATGGGGCACTCATGCACTACTCCACCAAATGCGAGATCATGATCATGCATTGAGTGACTTCATCCATGTCTGCCTGGCCGAGCTCACATCAGTCAAAAAGCACACCCCCTACCCAAACAACTTAACCCCCTGGAGGCGCTCTGCACCCGCGGCTACTGCAGCGGTAAATCTGCCTCACTGGAGAGAAATTAGTTTACATTCGCATTTATGCTTACGCCACTCACATTCATGCACAAGCGAGCACATAAACAGAACAGAAGCGGGTATACGCACCAAAGGGGGCTTTCAGAACCAGACGGGCCCTCATAAACCAGATGAAGTACTTAAAAATCCCAGTTGGGGGTGTCGTGTGTGTGCAGTAGTGTGTGGAGATAGATAAGAGCTTTTGCGCACTTATAAGGATCCCTAACAAGAAACTATTAATATCACTATTCAGGTTGTTTGCCTGCTTGTTAAACATAAGCATTCACCTTTCTGTGTTTTGTTAAAGACTGATTTTATTTAAGCTGAGAGCAAAAAAAGTGACAGCGTTTGGCAGAGCTTTGACATACATGAGTCATGGATTTGTGAGAGTAAAACAAAGACCTGCAATCTGCATGAACAATGTGCATCGGCCTGAAGTATTAAAGGAAAAAAAAAGGGTTGATATTCCTTTATGCCCTGATTTCCCCAGAGGTGAGCTGTCTGCACAGATTCCTCAGAGCAGAACGGAGGGCTGTTTCATTCAAAATGCTAATAAACAACAGAGATGAAAATGGTTTTCTACATACAGGAAAAAAGCACTGAGGCTCTGGAAACATGTCGCTGTCTTTCTCAAACTTACAGCAGAGAAGATTCCTCAATGTTTTTCCAAGTCAAAACAAAATTCTGAATTTTGAAAAGAACCCAAAAAGGCTATAACATGACTCAAAATCTCTTTAGATGTACTTTTTAGTTTACTTTTCATATCAAAACATAAAATGTTTATTATAATTAGGGTTAAAAGGATGAATGGATGGATGGATCCTCAGAATACGAAATATTCCAATCTCAGAATTATTTTTCCAACTTTTCTGAACCTGGAAGCTAATTTCAATTTCTAACTTCTTTGTGGACATGGCAGGAACCCTGACCAGCAGCATCATAATACCAGAATATTACTCTCAGAGGGAGGAGCTGCCAGGAGACCACTTTAATGAGCCTGCACTGCCAATATATACAGACAGCTAGGCTGGTCTCGGATCAGTTGGGTGTTAATTAGCTCCTATAGGCGCAGCAGGAGGCCTCACACACACACTGTCCTCACAGCAGAGCTGAAAGCCACGCCATCTGGTCCTCTGATAATTCAGTTTCCTCCGCTGTCTTGTCTACCTGTCTTACAATCTGAAACAAAGGCGTCAGACTGAATTGGAGCGTCTCTACGTGTGGTTTCGACGAGCCTGGCGAATTCATCAACAAGAAAACCAAAAACATGTCTGTGAAGCCCACTGAATACTGGACGTTGAAATCCACCTCCCGCTCCTAAAGGTTTCTAAGCACGTTTTTTCCCTCTCCTTCAGCAAGCTTTAGTGATATTTCAACCAATAAAATATAAAAATGTTCACCTCCTCAAGTGAATGAAAACTGGAAATTTAAGTGAAAAAATTCATTTCATTTCTATCCTCTCTTTTGGATTTTCTCTATCAATGCTCTTTAAAAAAAAAATGAATTGGAAAAGCTTTCCAACCCTTTATACAGTTTGCACTCAATAGGAGGGAACTTCTTTTAGTTTCTATCAACCAGAAACACCATTTAAACTTAAAACATGTCAAAAGAAATTAGGCAACTACTCAGAGTACTATTTGGGGCTAGACTTAAACTTCATCAGCATGTTTGTAGCAAAAGTTTGGGTTTTTACAATGAAACCCTGCGAGGGCCCCGGCTTTACTTCTGCTTTTTCATTGAACCGAGTTAAAACCTACATTTTCAAGCTTTCACAAAGGATAGTTTATTTTTCCTAAACCCCAAAGTACCTTACTGTTAAGTAAAGAAAACGTTTGACCAAAAAAGTTTTAAAAAAGGACAAAACTTGGAAGAATTTTATGAAGTCAGATGAAGTTTATCCAGATTGGTGCATTTTGTCCAGCAGGGTTTGGATTTAGGCGTAGAAGACATGATGGTGGGTTGGTATTGCAGCACTCCAGGCCAAGGTCGGCTTTTCTGACCCCACCTTTGAGAGCGACGGGCCATGTGTGTCTGCCTGTGTATTCATGTGTGTAAATGTGTCACATCCACAGCGTGGCAGTGACATCATGCTGTCAGACACAGAAGAACAATAGAAAAGCAATGACGTGATGCAGTGAGAGGAACCGGACAGGCTGTTTGTGTGAGCACCCTGCCAACGCCTAGATCCCCCTGCTAAATCATTTCTGGAGCTCACTTGGAAATCTCTGAGCTTCCCTGCTTGGTCTGATAGCTTTTATTTTTCAAATGCTTGCGGAGAAGCACATTCCCAAGATATATAGGCCACAGTTGCATTTGTACATGGTGAGCTCTAAAGGCGTCTCCCTTTCACTCCAGTAAGCCCTGATGCTGCCTTATCAGCAACAGGAAATGTTTACACAACACAAGGGGAAGTGGCCTTTCTTTGCTGGACTGTTTTCATCTATGAATGTGTGTACCTGGTTTTGTATGGTTGACATTTTTATTTATGTGTCTGTGCAGAGGAAGAGATGAGCGTACGATGAAAAATGATCACAAAATGCTGTGCTGCATTACTGAAGTTGGGTCCTAGGCTTCCCTGGAACTCCAAAATTAGCCTAGTTGCTGTTGTAATGGAAAATCTTCTCATTAGGAAACGGACACAGATCCAGACCTTTAACCTTAAAAGTTATATCTAGTCATCCAAAAGAAAAACAAACAAAAAAAAACATGTTTTGTAAGAGGCACGGCTATCTTTGCTTTTCCTGCTTTTAAAAAAGACACTTTTGAGGTGTAGCCATTCAAAGTCCTGCAAAAAATCTGTCTTTCCAAAGGTTTCTCCCAGTTCAGATGAAAAGTCTTCATAAACAACAATACGAGCAAATAGGAAGGCAGCGCTGTAGCATACCAGAGATAAAATGCATCAAAAACGACACGATGATAAACAGGAATCCACCATTGTTCCACGGAATGACGCTATGAGAGGAACTGCCGTGGGCAGTCCTAGCATGAAAGGAATGCAGTGGATGCAGGCCAGGAATGAGTAGGGCAAATCAACGTAATTGTTAGTTTCTCCTTTCCCTTTTTCTTGCTCCTTCTGGAAATTTCCACTCCACATGTTTGTCAGAAGCATCAGCTGGAACGTTGCAGCGGTAAACTCAAGGCACAGCAAACAAAGAGCAGAGCACTTGGCCCTACACTCATAAGGAGCTCTGAGTTATGAGCTGCTGAACCCGGCTCCCAGGTTAGCTTAGCTGTTCAGCCGGGGCTTCTGTTGACCCGATGTGTTGACACTGCCTAGGTAACGATTTAAACAAACTATTTTTATCTCATGTAGGACAAATGCCTGAAAGTGGTTGGCTGGGATGTTTAAAAGGCCTTTAGATAGATTTCAAAAGCAGGAAGGTATGAACTATGAATGGACTGTATAAGCATTGCACTCAAAGTATTTAGGGCACTTCAGTTATACAACAGGGCAGCTACATTTTTAAAAGAGGAGAAATAAACTAGTGCATCCAGGGTATATTCAATATTTAAAGAAAAAAAATCAAGAAAAACGTGTTGAAAATATTTTGCAAAACACAAACATTAGAAAAGATGACAGTGTTCGCTGATGACTCTGTTAGGATTCACAGCAGCATTTGTATGATTACAAGTAAAACATTTGCCAATTTAAAAACAACAAACTTTTTTTCTAAGTTGTATTTCTCCAGAGAAAATAAAACGAATAATAGGAGAAAAAAACTACAAGGCCCTAAGCAGTGGCTTTATATGCTAATGCCTCAGGTCAGCTGAATGCAGATATCTGTGTTATGACCATCAACATTCTCCTTGCCTTTCACTCTCCTTTGCAATGCTAATTCACAGGAAGGTCCAACAAACGTACCCAGCAGTCGTGAAAGAAAGTGAAGCAAAAATTTCACAATTAAAGAATCGTAAAAAAGAAAAATAAAGGCTGATGAAGCTATTGTAAATTTACTGTTAACACAAGAAATATCTATACATATTTTAGAAAAATACATCAAAAGGAAAAATTATAGTACACTGCAAAATGTTAGTAAAAGATCTTTTCTCTCTGTGTTTTCTAAGATGAAATCTTTCAGGAATCTTTGTCAAACTCCTGAATGAAAAGCCATGTGTTTAAAATGGTCACCACTCCTGGTGTGTTTTCCCACCACGTTCAACATCATCACATCTTGTCTTCCATCTAAACATAATATCCCCACTCTTCCTTATTTTTAGAATCAGAAACTTAAAAAAAAAAAACTTTATTAAACAAACGTTTGACACTAAGAAACGAACCAAAGTCGTGGTCGGTTCTTGACTTCGGTTTTTAATGTCAGGACCTGTGATCTTACCAGCATCTTTGAGATTTAAGGCACATTTCACACTGAAAATAAACCGGGACTCCCTTCCTTTGCATGTCGGCAAACACGCCTGACAGTCTCACTATAGTGCAGGTTAATGTGTGAGTGCGCGTTGAGGCAGGGAATACTGTGTGATGAAGCAGGAGTAAAAGAAGAAGAGGCACAAGAGGCAAGCAGAGCAGGGAGATCACGTCATGCTGGAAACATTTGGCAACCCCTCATATAAATACACACACACCCACACACACGCAGGCCTGTTTTGTTCTCCAGTTTTCAGGGAAAGAAGAGGAAAATGAGATCAAACTTATCATGTGAGGCCAATAAGACTGATGAAGGGGGTTTAGGACCTGAATAGGTTGCATAAAACTGATCACCAACCCTCTCTCTCCATATGGCGTGCATGATTATCTTTAGTGGATGCACATCCGAAGGTTTATTGGGGTTTGTGTGCAAGCAAATCTCCTAAAAACAGAAAAAAGAGGAGCTAAGTGAATACCTGCAGAGAAGCAGCATTATGTCACTCTTCTGCTACGATGCGTCTCAGAGCCTGTAACACTTCTCAGAGCAGCCAGGTGATGTCATAGGTATTTTGTAGCTCGTGTACTCTGACCTTTGTGGGTCCTTGTTCCAAAGCGGGGTGGGGCTGCTGGATTTGTGTGTGTGTTTGTATATCTAGAGGCCAGGGTGAGAGCACAGAGGCCACTGGCGCCAGATGTGATGACCGCAGGAGTCTGGGACTAAAAATAGTGATCTGTTCTCAGCTTCATGAAACAGAGGAGAGGAAAGAGGAAGAAATGAAGGCGATGAGAGGAGGAAGGCAAGGGGAGGGGGAGATGGCAAAGGTGGGCAAGATCATTGAGAATAATATGTCAGATCTCCCTGAGGATGGTGATCTCAGCTCCTAATGGCACCACTGGCTCCTTCTCAATGAAATCATTGATCTGCTTGAGCTCCCCACAGTGTAACAGAGAGGGTTCAGATGGAGGAGAAAGTATGGAGGGGGGTGCAAGGAGGCGCAGAGGAGTCAGGTTAACAGCTAAGGCACACAAGCTGTAAAAAGTAAGGTATGAAGAAAAAAAAAAAGACCTGAGAGAAACAAAATAATCGGTTTGCATCTTGTGGTCAGAAGGAGAAGAACTAAAGAGCAACAACAGAGGTGCTTCTCTAAGTTTTAACTTGTGCAGAGGAAACTTTGTCTCATTAAAGTAGAGCCCCGGCCACACGCATACTGTGAGCGCACGTAAAAGTAGCCAGATGAAGCCCTTCATTCACGCACACACATTCAAAACGTAATGAGGGGTATTACCTCATCTCCTCGACAGCGCTCTCTCTCATTTGTCCTTTTTCTTAATCCGACACATGCATTCTCAAACGTTGCCTCATCGCCGTGCACCAAACTGCTTTAAATGCACATATTAATGCTGAAAAGCACAATATACACATGCACGCAAATAAAAAGACCTCCTTATGTAGCTCCCTGGAATGTCTCTAAGAACAGCCTTATTGTGAGATTCGGCCTCCTAGGATTACCTCACCACTTTAGTTTCTCTCCGATAAGCAAACACAGAAACACACACACACACAAACAGGACACCGCCCTGTTGTAAACCAAAGCAGAAGAGCGACATATGACAGAAATGACCTTGGATTACCCGTCTGTGAAGTCACACCTTAATCTGATGTCATTGAAGAACGCCGTGCGGATGTGTGTTACTGAGTTAAAGAACCTTTCATCTAATAGCTCTCATCAGTGTTTCAATCCTGGGTCAGTTTGGATACTACAGCAAAGAGTCAAACACTGTAAAACCCAATAAAATACAAACTTTTAGCAACGAAAGAGAAAGTAAAAGCTACTCAGTATATATTTTATAAAACTAGTATAGAGAAAAGCAAGTGAGCCTCTTTAACTGTACTAAAAGGGAATCAAAGAACACACCTAACTTGATGACCTTGGATAATATAATTGTTTTTTTCAGCTGTTAGTCCAAAACAAAACATACACTCTATATAAAATCCAAACATCCCTGTGAAAATGTTGGCTTTATGGGACGTATAATACTGAGACCATGACGAATCATTTTGAAAGCTTTATTACATGTAATGGGATGTAGGATGTAAAACTTTTGCAAGAATCTGGTTGCTTAAGTGTGCACACCCTTACACTCAGACTTTGTTAACTACGTTGGATTCAGTGTTGCTAAGGCTGTTTTCCTATAAATCTTCTCTGCATCATTGCTCTAATCTTCCCTAGATCTTCAAATCTGACAGATTGTGAGGACATTAGCTCCGCTCTTTAGCCCGGACATATGGGGACGACAGGAGAGCGTCAAATGTAGGTCAGAACTAATAGTGATTTGTTCAGGCTTCAGGTGAGGCTCTAGACCATTTGCCTTGTTATGATCATAGAAAAAGTTTAGATGAGGCTTTTAAAGAAATGTATCAACAAATATTTTTGAAACCGTTCTTTAAAACATGCAGAATATAGCAATAATCCTTTTGGTTTGTTTGTGTTTTTTTTTTCCACCCAAAAAAACATAGTTTAGGTTTCTAAGTTGTTCTAATTATTTATATGAAATAAGTACACATTTAATATGATTAAATTGAGGAATCTCCATCTGCTCATATCATTTTGTTTTATCAGGTTGGCCTCTGCTACGATTACCGTTGTATTTCCTAAAGTTGCTTCTTATTTCCAGGTGGTTGTTATGTTTCTGTGGGTCAGCAGGCTGGAGGTTGAGCTATATCCAGGTCTAATCTTACCAACAACATTATTCTGGAGAAATGGTCTGAGTTTGTCTTGTTGAAACTTAAACTGCTTGAATAAATTATTCTAACCCATTCTAAATAACAAAAAAGATTTCTAGACAGTTACTCCTGATCCGTTGTTTTAGGCAGACTGGGTACAGTTGGAGTTAGGCTTACTGCACTGTAAATAACAGATGAAGCTAGTTACTATTAACAGGTGCCAATAACTTAATAGAAAAAGAAAAGTTCGTACCTTTCTGGACAATAAAAATCACGTTTTGCCACAGAGAAAAGGCCACTGACACATCCTGTACTCCACTACAGAGGTTGTGTGCATCATTGACATAACCAGGCAGTTCTTCATACGAATGTTCATCCTGAATGTGTTTCTCCTAGGCTCTTTGTCTTTTTGACCCTGTGATGTGATGCTTTGGTAATCCCATGAAAAACACTGACAGATGGTGATGGGAAGATCAGGAACAAACTTGCACATCTGCAACCTCCACCCACATACTTTTACAACTTTATTTCCTCCTGGATGATTGACACAACTCTCTACATAACCAAAATTGACAATTTATGTTGCTGTATGTATATTTTTGACCCAGCAGCTTTGGTCACATTTTCAGCAGACCCATAATAAATTTATGAAAGAACCAAACTTTATGAATGTTTTTTTGTGACAAACA
>JAUZNJ010029788.1:0-15206 GCA_034780135.1 Jordanella pulchra
ATTATGTAAAGCACTTTGAAATGCCTTGATGCTGAAATGTGCTATACAAATAAAATTTGATTTGATTTTGATTTGATCTCTTGATGCTTTTAAAACTTCTTTGCAAAAGAACTGTTCCTATTTGGCTTTTAACCAAGTGGGAATTTTTCATCTGTGATTAAAATCTTCATTCATGCTTTGTGTTTTCTTTCTTTCCATCACATTATAGTGCATTTTATTTGTATAAACATACATGTATACTGTATGTGTTTTTGAACTTTCATCAGCTTTAATGGTGCTTTGAAAAGCTCCAGAAATAAAACAGTATTGTATGGTAGCCAACAGCTTTTCACACTCAGGGTGAAGGAAAAACTGTAATATTACATGTTTTATCACTAATCATACAGCTGGCTGGTGATTTAATTCAGTGATTATTTCTAAAAGTTTTGAAACTCTGTTTGCAGTTCATCCAGCTGAACTTTGAGCCGGATCTCGACCAATGAGAGAGCTCCTACCACCTCAAGCGGGTTTAATCACTTCCCTGATTCAATCCTTTAAATGCTCCTTTAACAGCAGCACCACTGCTGCGTGTGGAGCTCTGAAGGCTGATGCAAGCATATAAGTAGCTGGATTCTTAGGTTAAATCACCATCATGAAACCTAGATCTGAAAATAAAATGCCTCATTGTTTAGCTGTTGGCCGTGTTCCAGTGGGCTCAAGCATGACTTATCATTTACTCAAATCTTTATTTTAAACCTGTCCCAGTTGGTACTTTTTCCTCTTTACTGTCAAAAAAAAACCCCCAAAAAACAGCGGAAACATTGAGTCACAAAAATGTTTCAAGAAAAAGTCGGTGTCAGGAAATGTGCAGAGGTGGTCTATATGTGGAGCATTTCACCTCATGGCTTCAGATTAAATCAATCCATAATCTACCTTCACTTATATCTGGAGCTCTGCAACTAACACAATAACCTAAGAAGGCTAAGTAGCATAAGAGGCCAAAGAATGTAGACTCAGCTCTTTGTGCACGGTCGATATCAGACAGGTTCCAACTCATGAGATGCATCAAATATTGAACAATGACTCCCAGAAACCTGCAAAGAAGCTTCCGCCATTTACTAAAACACAAGCAGGGAATTCACAAAATACTTCATGGACCAAAAATGTGATGAAACTAAATTCGTTATTCTGAGAAACAAAGTTTTATATATTTCACAGTAATCAGCAACATTTACATACAAAGTATGAGTGTATTGAAACGGAAAAAGAAAGTTCTGATTATGGAATTTAAATGAGCTGATTTTGGTCTAATCTTCTCAAATACCTGCTTACATTGAAGAGTTTACAATGTGGAAAGAAACAACTCCAGATTTAAAGCGTAGCAAAGATTGTGCATCTTTTCACGTCCCTTTAATATCCCTGCTATGTTTTTAATGTTTCTATCTACAGTGGTCTGCTGGACAGGAGGTGGTCTAACCCAGTCTGTCACAAAGGAACAAAGAGACAGAAATGTCAAACTATCCGTAGACACTTATGCCGAATAAAAAATAGAATAGAAAAAAAAACATCGAACCCAGGACCTCTTTACAGCAAAAAAGTGCTTCGAAGTCCTCCTCTGTGCAGCTTTATCAGCATCATTGATATCAATATATAAAAGATCGACGTGGATGTGGCTAAAGCAGAAAGGAAATTCTGCAGTTTATAGTTTCTCTCAGTCAATAACGCTTTTAGTTTAGATCTGATTTATCCGATTTAATGGAAACAGAAAATCATCAAAATAATTCCTTTGTTGTCTTCATTTCCAAGCATTGAAAGTGATACAGAAAGGACCTGAGAACGGGACACTAAATGGCAGTGAATCAACATATTCAACCAACGTACGGATCTCTATCTATTCACTGGATGTCTGATCGGCTGAAAACCTGATGCCACTGGCCACCATCTTGTTACTCTCTACTCTCATGCCATAAACATACAGACATGTATAGCATACGGCTGCAACAACAAGCAGTTTTCTGGCTGTGGGACGTTTCACTGATAATTTTACAGTCAGTAGACGTACTAACAGTATCAAGCATCAACAGAATCTATTTATACACTGATGGATCCTATAGTATAGTCTGTAGCCTAATATTAGCCTGGCTATCTCAGACTGACGCCATGATTGTAACTAATTTACTCATTGACATTGTGTCTAACATTAGAATATAGTATAAAAAAAATAAAATAGAAGGTAAATTCTGTCTAAATCTAGAGCATTTGATGTAATCTGAGTGTGATATATACCGTTGTGATATATAATTATGTATAATGATATATAATGGTAAAATATACATATAAAATAATTAAAAATAAAAAAAACATATAATAAAATATATAATTGAATTGATTTAATATGTGTGACAGTAAAGTTTTTGTATTGATCATGTCGATTCTGAATTATAACTACATTAATAAAGATATTCAGTAACTGAATAGTTTATGTGTGTGTTTATGTACGTGTGTGCATATATATTGAATGCACAGTATATACAAATTCTCAACTACAATCACAACTTTGTATAATTATACCATTGAAGGTAGTTGTGGTAATTTATTTAAATAGTTTACTGTTACTGGCAATACTGTAGTACAGGAACAAATGTGTGTGTCTGTATACACATTAAACTCAGATCTCAGATCTGAATGTTTGTCCCATGAGTTCAATAAAAACTGAAAAACCATGTCTATGAAATGGGAAGAAACTAACTGGAAAACGTGTTACAGGTGTTATTCTGTCACCCGTCGTCCCTCTGGCTGAATGAGAATCTAACTCAGGCTGGTTCACCAGCTTTGTTTAGCTGCTTTGTTGTGAGGAAATATTGGCCTCTTTATCTGCAAGCCCAGATTATTTCAAAATAGAATAATCGGCCCAATTAATCAGCCAACCAAATTAATGTGGCACTGATCTGAAAGATGGAGGCAGGTTTTCTACTGACTGAGATAATAAAAATGACAAAAATGCATTTATGTTTAAAGACGGAGTTGAAAGTTACGTTTATAACTTTATCTATTCCAGTAACAATAAAAGCTGTCAGCCGACGTTAACCTAACGGACTCGTTTCTGGAGCCCAACTGTCTGCAGCTGCTCTCTGGGACGCCCGGCTCAGGTCCTGCCACGTCCAGCAGCCGCCAATTGTCAACTGGAGACAAACTCTGGCATTCAGTGGTTACAAAAAGAGCTGAATGCCAACATTTACTGGTCGAGTGCATCCAGGAAGACAAAAGCATTCTGGGTGCTGGCCAACACGGCTGTTGGAACAACTCGCTTCTGTGATTCCCCCGGCTTAAAGTCTAATGAATACTTGGACATAAAAATGTCAAACCCTTGCTTCTTTTGAATTTCTCCATGCCATTTTAGTGTTTTTTATTCTTTAAGAGATATCAAACTTTTTATAAGAATTACTTCTATGGTTGGACATCAATGAAAAGCTCTTTCCGACAATCTAAACTTTAATGCATATTTCTGAAAAATACCAATAGCCTTGATTATGTAAAACTAGCAAAAATATCTCAAATTGCTCCAAAAATCCAGTAACGATGTTGGTGCTTCAGTATTTAGACTCACTAAGTTTTCATTTACAGGATGTAACATATGCATCAGCTTTAAATCCCTGACATTTAGAGAGGATATTCAGTATTTTTGCCCTTTTTTCCCCACAGGCTGACATAGTTTCCTGAGGTTTTAATAAAATGCCTGTTCTGTGACACAGTTTGCTCCAAATACAACAGGATTACAGCGCAACACCTCCATGCTAAGCCCTTTCTCCTGAAATCTCTGCTCTGCAGATACTTTCTGCTTCAATACTGAGACAAATCAACTGTTCTTGTTGCTTCTTTTTTTCATGCATACTTACAGTAGATTCAAATGATTCATAATCTAAATCATCCTACAGTTTCAAGTTAGATGAGTAGTTTGCAAGCTGATTATTACCACTCAACAGGCGGTTTTCCTCTTTGCTTATCTACACAGATTTTAAGAGCTTTAGCTTTTAAATACAGGTTCCTTCTCAGGTAAAGGTTTAACTTAATTTATAAACACTGTCCAGTAGTTAGAAAAACACAAACAGATGCTTCATAGATCCAACGAAAACATCCTAAACCACAGACAAACCTTTGAGTTTGAATTATGTGGTTGACTACAATAAACCTATAGTACAACAATAGCTGGAACAGTTTTCTTTTAGACATACAAACAGATATAATGCTTTAAAAAGACAAATACTTTAAACTTTTACGTAAGAAAAGTTCCTTCCTTCCTTCATTCTCATGCAAACCCAATAAAGGCTGAGATCCGATATCCAACATCTGCACACTTAAGCAGGACCACAGACAGACTGTTAGGTCATAGCCACAACATGTTCAACAAAACCATGACATTTTCAAAATGAAAACATCCACAGCAGTGGTTCAGGACAAAAAGGATTGGATTTAATAAAAAACTATAATATATTAATTATTGTTTTGTAAATTTTGACGAATCCTAAAAAAAACATTAACAATACCAATGATGACATGAAAGGATAGGAGAAGTAGGGTGAAGTGAGGTGAAATGGAGCTCAGGAGTTTCCAGACCCTGTTAGCTGATAGAACGGAGAAATGGCCTCTTTTGCATTTACATTTCTCAGATCTAAGCCAAAACAAAAGCAAAAACAAAGCAAATCGAAGGTGATCAGTCAACCCTTTAATTATTAGTGCTAACATTAGAAAACAAAGGGGCTCAGGACAAAAGCAAAGTTTGCTGCTTTCTTTCAAGACAATTAAGTTAGAAGTTTACTAATACTAACCAAACGTAAAGGTTAGGTTCTAATTAGCATAGGCAGAAGTTTGGAACAAAAGCACGAGTACAAGTGCGCCACTTTCTGGACGGGAGGAGTTAAAGAAAAGCAACATTTTGTTCTGCTAAGGCTGCTTCTGTTGTCAACCATGCATTTAAAAAGAAAGAAAACTAGAAGTAGCCAATAGTTGGCTTTCCCAATATAAATCAAACAACGCTAGAGGATCAAGAGCTCTAAAAACAAAACCAAACAACTTCTTACGCTTGAGATGAAGTGCCTGCTGTATGATGTAGGGCTGAATATGCAGAGAATGCAGAGCATTTTCTGTGGATTCAGAGCTGCAAATGTGATTCACTTTGTTTTAAATGATCTAAACTGATAAGTAAAGATAACCTCAGACTTCCTAACAGCCTCCATTTCCATCAGTCTGAAAACCAGGGGTGATTTAAGACAGGTATGAAAACTCCAGAATTCACAGAAAGTTCTGGGTTTTTATAACATAAACTCTTTAATAAACCAGGTTTTTGTTTGGTTTATGCATCAAATCTCATTTTACAGTGAGACTAAATGAATCTAAATGTTAGAATCTGACTGTGATGAGTTATTACAGTAACTCTGCATCCTGGTGAGTCCACCAAGGACCAGCTTCTCCAAGGATCAAACCTTGTTACTATTCCAGTCATTTCTGAAAGAACATGAAGTTCCAACTGAGTCCAGGCCTCTGAGGGGCTTTCGAATTTTCGCCCCTGACTACAGAGTCACAGAGGACCTCCCTGTTGTCACTCCCCCTCCCTCCATCACCCTCTTTCATTAACCTTGCTCCCATTTGCTGCTTTAATTACTGTAAAGTCTGCTGGAGGCTACTGGGGCGAGAATTTCTGGGGTAGCATGTGAAAGAACCTGCGAGGTGCCCGATCTGTTTGCAGAACTTCTGGGGCAAATTTCAAATGTCCTGATTTTCCCTGAGTCAACAGAGAGAGTGGCTGCTGTAGTGTTAAATCAGGACCCTGCAGGAGTAAGAAACAGACGTCTTAAATATCTTTAACAACACTTTAAAAACAGGGACTTTTCTACACACGGATATTTTATTTGTAGTATTTTTATTATTGCATTATTGCAACAAAATTTAGGAGGAAATCATTCAAACTGAAGTAAATGAAACCTTATTCTGGTTTAATTTTTTGCTTTCTGAAACATTTTGCATCATTTATTGACTTGTTTGAAAGTGTTTCCAGACCAGCTAATTTTAAAAAATTCATGTCTGAATAAATTCCATTACTGAGTCCCTGCCAACCTCAACATATCAGAGCTGGGATTAAGAGGTGCTGCATCTCCATCTGCAATGTATTGTGGACAAAATGGCCCAGCATAGGATAGTGAGAGGAGCTGAGAAAAGGATTGAGTTATCTCAAGTCTCTGTCCAGAGCGCCTGCAGGAACTGGACTCCAACGTTCTCAAAGACTCTCCATGGACTTTTTGAAATGCTGCTAAACAATACCAAGCAGCATTAAAAGTGGGCTACAAGCTGCAAAAAAGACTGAATTGCTGTTAAGAATGTTTACAATTTATCTACTTTTCCATTTTTTGTATCTGTTGAAGATGTGAGATGGTTGAAATTTTGGTTATATGCTCTCAAATGCACAATAAAATGAAAATAAATACTTTCATTTGAAACATTAGCTCTTCCCCTCATCCTGTCGCTTTGGTATCCGAACAGCCAATAGAAATTACTCTTGATTTTGGGTTTGCGCTTTCAAGCATGAAGGATTCAAATCACGTTTTATCCCCAAGAAGAAAACTGCCTGAAAATCGGGTTCAGAAACCAACTGCTTCCACAAAACCCAACATGGCCGCCTGTAAACCTTTAAAGCACATTTTACCTGCAGATTATCGCTGTTGCTAACTGGCAAACAGTTTGGCGGGTTTGAATCCCCTCCAAAACCTAACGGGGAGTCCTTGAACCATTAAAAGTAACTCTTACCCAAGTAGAGTGAGGCGTTCTCCTTCTTGACGTTGTCATCAAGGTATGTGGGTCCCAGCGTGTAGATGGGTGTGGAGCCCATTCCCACCAGGATCTGCGCGATGACAAACAACGCCACATACAGCCGATGCTCGTTGCCGTCCTGGTCCCTAGGACAGGAAGTGATGTCGACACGATCCCTGCCACTGGCGTTGCTGTTCAGACACAGGCCTTCGTTGGCCGAGGATGAGTTCAGTTCCTGGATCTGGTAGGCCGGCGAGATGAAGTGAGGTAAGGAGAAGAGAGCGGCACCAGCAGCGATGAAGATCCCACCAACCGCCAGCCAACGAGGCCTTTGACCTCGTCCACCAAAGTAGCTGATGAAGACCACCACCAGGAGGCTTCCAATGTCAAAGCAGCTGACCAGGAGGCCTGATTCTGAGCTCCTCAGGCTGTACCTCTTCTCTATGGTGGTGATGACGCTGCTGAGGTAGCCAGACACCATGAGCGACTGGATGAATGTCAGGTAACACATGCAGAACAGGAAGCAGCGAGAGTCCTGCAGGATGAGGCTCAGGTACTTCCTGCTCGGCAGGCGGATCTGAGCAAGTCTGGACGTGAAAAAGTTTGGGGGATTCCTACTGGCCAAGGTTTTACTCCTCCGGATCTCCGTGTTTTCCATGTAGGAGCTCGTCCTGTTCAGAGATGACTTCCCAGGCTTTGTCAAGTAGCCGGATCTCGTCGGGGGCTCAGACTGGAAAGACTCTGTCTTTTGGGCCAGCTGGATGAACTCTGAGCTTTCTTCGGCTGTTATGGACATACACGTTGAGTTGTCCAGTAATGTTTTCTCCTGAGGAGCTGCTTCATTTAAGACTGGCAAACTTTTGGATTTGAAGTTGGTAGCTGGCTCCTCGGGTTCACTGGAAAATCCATCCTCCTTCCTAAGAGACACCGACAACTCTGCTTCCTCATGTTCAGCCATTATTTCTAACAAAGCCTAAAATCTCTCAGTCCAAGATCACAGTCAGAGTTCAGTCACTGCCCCCCATGATGTTTATCACCAGTCTGCACATCAATCAATAAGAACTGGAGGCCCACATTAAAACAACAATACAGCCCAGAAGAAGAAAATGATGCAGCTTCTGCTTATCTGCAGTGCAGAAACCACAGCCTGGGCTGGCTTTGTTTATCTTCTCAAACACACTTGCCTTCTAACACGATCTAATCCGGAGATGGAGACCACCAGGCCTCCCCAGCTCGACCAGCGGAGCTCCGGCACCAGGACTCCCTGCAGATGCCCGCTCCCCCTCAGCGGGGACTGTGCTGCTGCTCCGCGGCCGGCTGAGATGAAGTCCCTCTGCGGGGCCCGGGCAGCATCCCCCGGCGGTCCAGCTCCGTCACAATGTCACCTCCATCAGTGCTGGGCACGATGGTGGCCCCCGCTGTCCTCTCCAACTCCTCCCCGAGTCAAGGGCAACCCTGAGTCCGCAGCAGCTGTCCTCCCAGTGGGCAGCAAAGGCTGTCATGCGCAGCTCATCACCCTAAGATCCTCCCCTCAGAATGAAGAATTAAAATAAATAAAAAAAAAAAAAACAGCAGTTAGAGGAGAAGATGATTTGTCAAGGGAAACAGGGGATAAAGGTGAGGACGGAGCAGCACTGCAGCAATCCGCAGTGTTTCTCAGCCGCTCTGTGTTCATAAACAACTGAATCAATTCAGAGCTTTCACCATCCGGAAACAACATCAGCGCTTCAAAATAAGAGCAAAAAACGAACAGGTCTCCCTCACTCTTTAAAAAAGAAAAACTCATATCTTATTTTCAGTACATCATATCTAATTATCTTAATATACTACCGGTAATTACTTTTGCTGATCATGTTAACTGCATAAATTAATGAATAATGTACTTTTTAAAAAGAATTTTTTATTTATATAGATCAGTTGTTGTAGTGTTATACTAAACAAATCTATTATGATGACATGCGCTGACAGATGACAGTTAAGTAATTCGTTGCTTGGAAGAATTTAATATTTTCTCTTTACAATTAACTCTCGGCAGTTGTTTAGCAATTAGTCAACTTTAAGCTCCAGCTCTGTTAAAAAAGGTCCGTTTCCATCAGTTAGTTCAGGGGTCTGCAACCTTGGCTTTGTGTCTCACTCACTTGTGCGTTATTTTTTGTTTGTTATTTTTTCTGCGCCCCATTAAAAAAAACACCCACAACAACAACCACCACTGTTTTCCCAAGTCCAACTTTTTTCTTTTCTTTCAAATTACATCCCTTTTGTTTTTATGTTTAACCCTGTGCCACAATGTTGTTTTCATTGTTGTCAATTTTTTTGAAATATGCAAGATGCCTGAATCTCATGTAATCCAATTTATAATCATTTTTTGTAAACGTTGTAACAAATGAGCCATGTATAAATCCAACTGAATTGTGAATTAAACAGCGCCACCTGCTGTTACTGGTAGGTAATATCTGCACCATGGACGTAGTAGTACTGAATTGTTGTGGTGTTTAGTGCAGGTGTACAACCTAAGAATGCTATGCAATTCTTCTGTGATAGATTGGATAGAGATTTTGTTGTTCTTTTGTTAACATTTGTCACACATTCAGATTTTGAAAGTACAAAGGTATTATTCATGTTTCATCAGCTAACAAATGTTTTCATTGTCAGTGATTCAAACACCACTATACAATCACAATAGCCATTGTATGTTGGTAATAATACTGTATTTATATGTCATAACTTTTTAATGAATGGAATACCATTGTATTAAGTAAATATAGTCAGCCTTAATGCATCGACCTGCTTGAGGCGAAGAAAAATAAAATTGATGCTAATTCTACACACGACCTCTGTCCACAACTACCTACCAGAGTTTGAGTTTAAGCAACAAAGGGAAATGCAAACTAAGACACTTTGTTCTTATCTGGATTAAAACCTCTTCTTAATTTTTAAAATTCATTTTACTTGTGTTTTGTCATATTCCACTTAAGAAATATGACATTGTATTTACTGAAGCCACTAAACCAGGTGTCTCAAAGTAAAATATTGGTTAGATGATAGAAAATTACTTTATATCTTAGCAAAAATAATTCAATATATCCTCTTGGCTGGTAAGAAGTGACAGTGAATAAAAAACTGTGAATGAAAACACAATGGACAAGACTATGTCCTATGAAAAGAATAGCCAGGTCCATAACTACAAGTACACAAAAATGGTTAAAAAAAACAAACAGATGCAGGAATACCTTGGAAAACCAAAGTGAATCGTTTCCTATTATCAATATTGTCATGAAATTGTTTCACCGCAATTAGATTCAATACTTTCACACAGCCACTGGAGACAGATTTGTAGTTTAATTCAACTGCAGGTGAGCAGGAGATAAGGATTTTACCACACTATGTGTTGGTCCGCATGGGAAATGCAGTCTTCCTTCAGGCAAAACAGTACAGCTTTTATCCATTGAGTGGAGCCAAAATGAACTAAAACTGAAAGTTCTTTAGAACTCCTCATTGCAGCTGCATACAGCTTGGCGTCCTGCTCAGCTGGAGCCTATGTGAGCTGGTGTTTTTTTTTTCCTGTGATAGGGGAGTTTGTCTCTACCCAGTTTAGATGCCTGCTCAGTATGAGGGATTGCTGCAAAATAAACAACACACAAAGCAAGTTAACACTAGATGCTCAGAAAGGGTAATTAATGTAAGTCAGTGACTCAATGCAATCTGCTGGGTTTTCTCTTTCTTCCAGGTGGCCCACGTCCACAGTTCATCTCGGCTTAGTCGGCTCTCCTTGGACGCAGCACTCGGGCTCCTGACAGAACTGCATCTTATCTGCAAAGCAGGCTTCAGAAACACTGCGTCCAACTCGGCTTGGATCGCAGGAAAACACCGCATTCAGCATTGAGCGCAGGAAACAAAGTTCGGCTCTGGGAACGTAGGCAGGCTTTAGTCTCTCGGTCCAGCGAGTAGACTGCTCCGGAGGTATATGGTTGCTAACTGGGTTAGCTTCATCTGAACGATTGGCTCGCCTTACCTGGCTCACGCCAGCTGCTAAAAAAAGCTGGACACAGGCTTTTTATGACCTCGCTTGCAGGATGTGATGTCAGAAGAATCTACAACTTTTGATGAAGCTGTTTAACCCCTTATTGTCTGGTGGTGAGAAGTTAAAAAGCCACTTAATGTCCAGTGGTTTTGTTTTCTTCTGATTTAATACTGATTTCTTAATATTTTTTAGGTGCATTGTCGCCACCAACTGGTTACAAGTGGAATAGATTCATCAGGGTTGTAGATTCATTTTTGTATATTTCCGATTTGCACTCGGATTTTTGCAAAGTTTTAACTTTGTAATTCGTAATCACAACTTCTAAACTGGTATTCCCACACATGAAACATTTAAAGAAACGTATGCTAGAAAAAAGTAACAAAAACAAGTCATATTTATTCTTGTTTATTGACCTAACATTTCCAAATTCAGACAACCACACATACATTTTATTGGCAGTTATCTCATCCCATAACTCACCTTTGCATGTTCTGGTTTGTTTAATGGAGAGCTTCCGCTATTTGTTGCATTTGTGTAACTTGTACGTTTTTTTTTTTTTGTAAATCTTTCTCTGACGGCCATAGTCAAAGTTTTGATTAACATCGTCCATGAGTGTTTTTATCGTGTAACACACGTGTTGTGTTTTCTCCCTACTGTCACCAGCCTGTTGGACTTAGGAACTAAAATGACGTTTTTTTTTTCCCTCCATATTCTTAGCGATTAATGGCTTTATTTTTGCACTTCTTCCCATCTTTAAGTCTCAAACCCAGTCAGCCCTTTTCCTCAAGAAGTTCCTGATCCTGCTGCTAGTGGTTTCCTGGCATTTTCTAAAGTAAATTATCAATTTAAAAAAATAACTTCCACTGTCGTGTTTGGCTGAATTTCTGGATCCTCAGATCTGCGTTTTGCAGATGTAGCTAACAGTTCTCCTCTAGTCTGCAGTGGCACATTTAGAATTACAGCAATATCAGAACTGTAGGTTAGGTTGGGTGAGACATCTCTGAAGAGAAGAAGGAAAAGGTTTGGACTGCATCAGGTTATTGGGGCTTATAGTGATTTCAGCTGCTAAGTGTGTGTTAAATGAATGTGAGGTTTTCTTTTTTTGAGCTATTTACGGCACTAGTGGCTTGTTTTTCTGACAGTAGGCTGACAGGAAAGGGGGGGAGAGACATGCGGGAAAGGACCACAAGCTAGATTTGAACCTGGGTCGCCTGCGTCGAGGACTAAGGCCTCCATACATGGGTCGTGTGCACTAACCACTGCGCCACCTGAACGCCTCGAATGTGAGGTTTTCTTTAGGTTTTTTAACATTTCCTTTATGATGTCCACAAGACTGTCAGAAGTAAGGACATAAGGTTGATGTGGTGTCCTTTTCCATTTTGGCTTTTACCAGAAATTGAGGTAGGCCTAGATTTACTAATGTTGAGTAAATGCTGTGCCAGCAAGCAGGTCAGTGGTTTTCTGTGTATAAGAACAAGGACCATTATTGCTACAGTGTAGAGACTGATTATTTTCTCAGGAAGGGTAGCTGTGCTTGTTAAAAAGGCAACTGGTTCCTTAGACATTTTAAGTAAGCTCCACATTTTAGATTTTAAATTGCGTATTTTATATTAAAACAACTGATTCATAACCAAGCATGCTTTTGACAATCTTTATTAAGTTTTTTTTTTACATCACAATGCAAAAATAAATATTTAAACCAAAATGACCAAATCTAAATTAACTAGTTTATCTATCTGACATTATCATGTTTTTTTTACTTTTAAGTTGTATTTGTTAAGAGTCAGATGAAAAAAATATAATATTTTAAAATTACACCTTCAGCCATCCATTTGCCTCTGAGAGACTGGATTAAAGTTGCAAAACATTGCTAAAAAATATCTTAAAGTTTGTAAAGCGCTTAGTGTGTTGTCAGAGAAAATGAACAAAAAGAACAAAGAGATTACCACAGTTTTAGTCAAGAAACGTAAGCAAGGATCTGATAGCTGCAACATTTTTGGTAAAACAGTGATATCTAGTGGACCAATAGAATACGCTGATACAAAATGTTTCAGTAGAACCCCCAAGAACAATCACCTAAAGCTCATCAATATTCAAACCCTTACTTCAATAAGAAAACCAGTTTTCGAACACTAATTCTTAATAGCTAGCTAATTATGCTCAACAATCTTGCAGTGTTGCCAATGGGTCCATAAAGTCTGATCCCAACATACAGCGGCTCAGTGAATGTGGTCTGGACTCTGTGGAGGAGAGTCATGGTTTCAGAGACGCTGTAGAAGGACAGAATACCTGCTGAGTGATCCAGATACACCCCTATCCCTTAGGAACCAGGTCTTGCAACATTAGTGCTAATGTCTCTGTGGTTGAACTCACAGCGGCGTTTAAAAACATTCAAAGCCCAGGATTCTTCATTTTTTCCAAATTCTTCCATTATAGACTTTTTGTTTTGTAAGATACTACAACTGAAACTCCCCCAAAGCCTTTCTCCACCTCCCAGTAGCAACGACCAGTCAGACTCTCCCTGCTGAGGACCTGACCTCTGGCATCACATCTGTCTGGGTAAAAAGCATTAAACTTTCCAACCATCATCAATGTTGCCTCCTTGTTCTTCTCTGATAATGAAATATATGAGTTTGCTGTCTTTGGATCCAGTGTGATTTCACACCAGTTTTTCAAGAATCCTGACCTGGTTTTTGTCTCTGGTTGTGTTGTTAAGAGATTCCCATTGACAACCTTTTGAGGGAATATTTTACATTCTTCACCTAAATTTTCCTGTACCTTCTTTTGTGTCTCTAAGATGCCGTTCTGCACTTCCTCAAAATGTTGCAAATAAACGTGATGGACAGCAAGGAAGTTGACCGATGTGCCCAGACATGGCACAGAGTAATCCTGTAGGAATTTAGTGTGATTCTCTGTGTTTAAGAGCTGCTTCATCTCAGCTTCTTTCCTCTTCAGCTCACTGATCTCCTGCTCCAGCTCCTCCTGAAGCTCTTTGACTCGACTCACTTCAGTTTCCTGCTGGGATCTGATCTGCTGCTTCACATCAGAGCTTCTTTTCTGGATGAGATGTATCAGCTGAGTGAAGATCTTCTCACTGTCCTCCACTGTTTTATCAGCAGAGTGATTGATGGCCTCCACCTCCTGTTGAAGCAGCTTCACATCTTTCTCTGTGTCCTGGATTCTCTGCTGGATTTTTCCTCGTCTCTCCTCCAGCTCTCTCTGCCTCTCAGTCATTTCTGCTGCAGCTGACACTGTGTCATGGTCTTTATGTTCATCCACTGGGCAGACGTAGCAGATAAATACCTGATCAGTGCGACAGAACATCTTCATCACCTCATCATGATGAGAGCAGATGTTCTCCTGGGGGTTTCTTGAAGGGCTCCACCAACTTGTGTTTCTTCAGTGGAGCCACATCATAATGAGGCTGAAGGTGTTTCTCGCAGCAAGAGGCCAGACAGACTAAACAGGACTTGATGGCTTTCAGTTTTCTTCCAGTGCAGAAATCACAGGCCACATCTTCAGGTCCAGCATAGCAGTGATCAGCAGGAGCAGCTTGGAGTCCAGTCTTCTTCAGCTGCTCTAATAAAGCTGCTAACATGGTGTTCTTCTTTAAAACTGGCAGGACGGGCATCAGTTTGAAGATCTCCCTGCACTGAGGACAGCTGTAGTTTCCTTTCTGATGCTCTTTATCCCAGTGGTCCTCAATACATCTCATACAGTAGTTGTGTCCACAGGGAATAGTCACTGGATCCTTCAGTAGATCCAGACAGATGGAACAGCAGAAGGTTTCTGGGTCCAGTTGAAATCCAGTTTGCATATTTTCACCTCTTCTCTGAAATGTTAGAATTTGTTTAATTTGTCTTAGCAGAGTCTCTATTCTAGCCCAGAAGCTCTCCATGTTTGTTTACTAAGCCGTCTGTAATAACTAAGCCTTATCAGCTTGAACATGCCTGATACACCCAACTAGAACTTGGCAGACCTTTATAAGGGAGGGCACACTAATATCTTTACACCATAGAAATATTTATAGTATAAACGTGTCTCCCACAGGGACTTTGGCGAGATGTATCCTGCCAAAACATATTTGGACTGCAAAATGGCAAAGTTTGGCCTCCCAGTGGCACCAGTGAGGAACCAAACTTGTTTTATAATGTTTAGAATTAAACTTTGAACCAAAACAGTAACAAGTGACTGAGAAAAAGTTGAAAATTGTTCCGAACATTATGAGGACTGATCAGCTGTCTTAGACCTACAAAGATGAAACTATCCACCATTTTCTGTTTTGATCACACATCATTGGACCTTAATGTTGATTGATGAACATTGAGAGTGTTAAAACTCTCTAATATACTCTAATACAGTGTTTTTCAACCCTGGTCCTCAAGGCACACTGCCCTGCATGTTT
>JAUZNJ010029789.1:0-15205 GCA_034780135.1 Jordanella pulchra
AGATAGATAGATAGATAGATAGATAGATAGATAGATAGATAGATAGATAGATAGATAGATAGATAGATATAGATATATAGATAGAAATGCAACTTGTGTTTTGCCTATTTGAGTTAGAGGCACTAAAAGTGTTTAACACATTTAAATGTTAATAATATTTTATTGCATCGAGTCATCATTACAGCTACACAGTGGCATTCAACACAACAAAAGAAGCATTTATTTTTATGATTTTAATTCATCAATAAACGGTGCACATAAAATACAAAAACTAAAAATAGGTGTCTTTGATGAATCTATTTTTTTTTCAACAAACGTCTAATAAAAGCATTTAAAGATAAGGCATTATAACAGTTTTATATCTCATGCAATATACAGCAGTATAAACCATCACAGTATTCAGCTACACTGCAGCATCTGTGGCTGCAGGAATCCTTGTTCCTGCCAGTACAGAGATGATTTATATTGACTGGAATTAAAAAACAGGTAAAGAAATTTGAAAGTTGAGATTTTAAATCTGGTTCTATTTCTGGGATTTTATTTAAACTTTCTGCAATACGATATATCAGGGATATAAACTAGTTAAACAATATTAAAGCAGATATTGTCTTGATTTATATAAAATAAACATAAAATAATTAGGATTATTGCATTTTTTTGCAGAAATGTCCTTTTTTTCGATTGGTAATTTAAAGACCGCCCAAAATGTTCTTCTCAACACATAATAAACTTTATAAATGTATTTTTCTGCATGTGTCAAAAGTCTGACAAACATTTACGATCGCACTGAGAAACAATAATTACACTTGTGTTCCAGTATCTTGTGTGTGAGGATTTTTTTGGGTATATCTAAAAGTGCAGGCTGGTGTTGTCATGCAGATGCCTTCAGCAAAGGTCTGCTCCCTGCTGGCCCAGCAGTATAAAAACAAACAGCAAGGCTGCTGGCTATATTTATTACCTTTTCAGGCCCTGCTAATTAGTTCTTTCACTTTTTTTTTTTTTTACTAAGCAACCAACAACACATCTAGCTAATTTTTGCTGTAATTTGGTGACAACATAGACACAGATCACTCTGAGTTTATCATATCCTGCAATGGTTAGTGAGCATGCCCCTCTCTCCTCCAAAATACTGACATGGGCTCACAAGCAGTTGCAGCCAGTGTCTGCTGTTAGAGAGAAGAATGACAACTGTTTCTCCAGTGAAAATGAGTCACACATGAACGAACCTTCCACCGATCCCCCCTGAATTAAAAATCTGAATGTAAATATAATATTTAGGGTAGCATATCTTTTTCTTTAAAACTATTTCAGTGAAATAGAACAGCACAAGACATTTTTCATTACTTTTCAGACCTAATTTTATATG
Organism: Jordanella pulchra; assembly: GCA_034780135.1. Classification (NCBI taxonomy): domain Eukaryota; kingdom Metazoa; phylum Chordata; class Actinopteri; order Cyprinodontiformes; family Cyprinodontidae; genus Jordanella; species Jordanella pulchra. The sequence goes on from JAUZNJ010029789.1 coordinate 1,367, forward strand.
CTTAGTTGTATTTTTTAATCATTTAAATTTGGATGGCAGATTAGTAAAATACATTTCTGTGATATGAAAAACTGAAAACACATATTACTTTACATGCTCTTTAAGTTAACAATAGTGCTTAAACAGAAACCAGATCTTAATTTTAAAATAGAACTTTGTGATCATGGCCCAGATCAGCAAGGAAAGAAAAAATAAGACAGCTCAGGCACTAATATTTTTTACAAGAAGAAAAATACCAGAAATTTATGTGTATCCACTGAAAGTGACAAACATTTTTTAAAGATAAAGACGTCATTTAGCTTGCAGCTGTGAGGCCTGAGTAAATACTTTTAGAAAGTAAATAAAATATTATGAAGAGATTCTATACAAAATGTATTTTTCCCACCACAGTCCATGTTAACTGACTGAACTCCATGTTCAGCTGTAATTACCTGGTTTAACATTAGCATAACAAGAATCTTCTTCTGAATGATGACACTTCTCTGCTGACACTCATGTGAATATATTGAAAAACCACAAAAAGAGAAAAAGTAGTGATTAAAACAATCTTATTTTTTTTCCCTTGCATTTCCTATAAAGTTATTCAGTTTTCTTTCTGGTGTGTCTTAGTTCTTTTTTTAGTTTTTTGCATCTTTAGCTAGAATCTCAAACTACAGTAATAATATATTTTACCATTTCCAGATGTTCTCAAGGGTTCCATTGTCTCATAGAGGAAGCTTTCACCTACAGATGGTAAAAGAAGGTCAAAGTTAACAAACCAAACAAAATCAATATTAAAACTAATAAATACACATGTAAATAAATAAATACACATATAACTGGATAAATGAATAAATATAAAAATGTATATATATATAAATGAATGAATTCATAAATAAATAAACAAATATGTTTGTCATGAAAAATGTCCTTTGGGTTATATTTTCTTGTAATCCTCTATTTGTTTATGAATTTATTTGCACATTTTCTCCTTTTTGTGTAATGCTAGTTCTACTTTTATCTATTGGTATATTTATTTGCATTCTTGCATTTTTACGTTCATTTATTTTTTTGACAGTCAATTTGACCAGTGATCACATGGTCAGGATGGTACAGGATTAAAATGTTACCGTGACAGCGGGAGCAGGAGTCTGTAATTTTACATTACACTGATGTATCAATGTAAACATTAGATTTTGTATTTTTAGCTTTTATTAAACCTAAATGTAGGCAACACGAGACCTTACTCAGTTCACCCCTTAGTCTCCAACTGTTCCCCTCACTGTTTAGCATAGTTAGGAAACTCTCAACTCATGAGAAATACAAGGAAAAAAGATGTTTTCATGACCAAAACATATACAGTATTTATTCATTTATTGATTTATACATGGATATTATATACCTATTCACTTTGTTTTATATTTACTCATCAATACATTTATAGAATTATATGTGCATTTATCAATTTTCATATTTATTTTCTGTTTTGTCATCCCTCATATTACGTTTTAATCTGCTGGTTTAAAGGCTGAAGCTATGTTGTCCATGTGTCGGTGAACATACCTGTTATTTCAAATTAACATTAAATACTTCCTAGGCTTAGTTTTTCACCTTGTACAATGCTTTGTCTTTTTCAATTTTCAGTGTGGTACCTGTCAGCTTAGAATGGTAAGAAGTAGGCGCCCTGTATTCTGTGTAATTTGCTCCCTTAGATAGTAATCCAGCTAGGTAACTGTACTCTTGTGATATATTTGGCCTCTTTTTTCAACCTTTTCCTTTTTTTTCAAATTGAAGTACAATTTTATCAGTCATTTATGTTGCTGTACCAAATATATTTGCCTTGAAACAGATGCAAACCATCTATATTTATATTCACATATTGCATACATGTGTTATTTAGCTCTCATGCCAGCTTCACCTATCTTCATTCCACTTGTGAGAGATCCACCAAATGTGTGCAGAACTTCATAACCCTTGCAAATGAAATGGAGTATATCATGCAATAGATCAGGATTGCCCATTATGCTATTGTAACATCCCAGTCAAAAGTAAACCTTTACTATATTTATACAGTATTGGTACATCACATGGCATAAAACATGATCTGAACGTGTGCTTGAGATGCTGTGCATCCCTGGTTAATTCTGTTGATTTAAAAGCATCAGAGAAAAAAATCATCAAAATATACAGATTTGCTTGGCTTTAATATGAAGAAATGTAAGTGTAACTGATCCACAGTTTTAAAAAGGTCTGTGGATTAGTGTACATGCAGATGGGGATGGATAATGTAATGATGAATCTTGCTGCATGAGGCGTACCAGGGTTCGAAAAACTTTTTTTTCTGAATTTACTTAATGTTGACAAGTTTTTCATGTTATTATATATAAAATTCCATTACCAGGTAAATACATATTTTTATGAAATAAAAGAACAAATATAAAAATTTATAAAATGATCAAACTTCTCAAATACTAATAAAAATATTCTGGCACCAACCATAAAGCAAAGAGCTGTAAATAGGACAGTCAGTCTGGGCCCTTCTGCAATTAGTTGCTGATGCTTCATTACTGCCCCCTGATTGGTTCAATCTAAAAATAAGAGAAACATAATCAGTGACAATAATTACATTTTATCTATGTTTAGAAAGAGAAAATATGTTTCATACTGACCTGAAACATCTGAAATCTGTGAGGAAATTGGATATTTAATAAAGCTGAAGAGAACATTTTCTATTTTTAAGTCATGTCAAAACACCGGAGGAAATTTTAACCATTTCAATAAAATAAAGTCACTGAATCTTATCTGATGTGAGCAGAAAAGGTCTCACCCTTGGACAGTTTGAAGCGCCAGAACAAGATCAGGAGAATAATGAAAATGATTCCAATAACTGGTCCAACGATCAACAAGACAGGAAATGGACTTGGCAGAGCTACTGGAAATGAGAAACATAAAAAATCAATTAATATTACCATTTTTCAGATTTTAGGTCATTATTAACTAGCTGCATAGACTGTATGTTCAGCCCCTCTCTGCCTGGGAGTTTATAATTGTGATAGGAAAACACACTGGAGAGTATTTTATGGCATTGATCTCTGCATTTCAGAGTTGATCTCAATCCGTCACACAAGGGATGTGCCTGAACAGGATAGGATTGTAATCTTCTCTGAAATAACTAAAGAGCATTAACATTTTATCAGAGATGTCTAGAATCAGAATTATTAAAACACTTTAAACATTTTTTTTCACAGCTAGTGTTGAAGCTGAAGCAATGGTTCTCCATCGACTAACACTTACACAGTCAGTTCCACAGTTTGATTGTGTGTCCTTCCAATACCTTAAGTTTGCGCTTTTAAAAGTCACATCTCTTATCAATACAGAGGAAAATCTACCCTACTTCAATCTAAATTCTGCTTCTTGCTTTTTCATACAAAAACCAAAAAACATTTTAGATGACCACAATAGAGTACAGCTCATTTTAAGAAGTCAAAATTAATTCAATTAAACTATACTTTAATAATTCCCAAAGGGAAATTAAATTTCGGTACAGCCTGTCCAAGAAGAAAAAACACACAGAAAGACAGTACACAGACATTATACAAAGGTGGGAATTGGTGTCCGAGGCCTTGTTGCCATAAAAACGTGCTGCCATTGCATGCAACGCCATGCAACAGTTTGTCAGCTGACCAACACAGCTTCAAAGATGCATAAGGGGAAGGAGGGTGGCAGAGGGATGAGCCTCATATTTTACATTCCTCCCTGGAGAGTTGCATTGATAAGGCTGCTCAAGGCCCTCTCGGGGAGCTTAATTTTAGATAGAGATAGACTGTTTGGGTCAGACTGGCTGTTAATTTTCTTGCTAAACTTCAGAGTTTTTGCTGGTCTCACCATGGCAATGGACACTCTTACAACTTTCCCTCAGATTATACCATTTCACCTTTGTGTTCAGGAACCGCAGTCAGCCTTGATCCTCTGCAAGGATCGCATCCAGTTTACAATCCTGCTCTCTTAACATCTCAGTCTGAATATTGTTAGCTCTGCAAATTCCCTCTTACATGCTGGGCAGCCCGACAATGGCCTAAACAGCGCCCAACATCTTCCAAATTTTCACGACATGCCAAGTATCCATCAACTCCAAACAACAGAAATCCTGTTATCAAAATTCGAAATAATGTACACGTCTTTTACGTCCTCGACAGACATCATCCTCAAACACAGGATCTTCTACTTCTGCCAAGAATCCATCTTGTATCTGGAGCAAAACATTTTGTCTGGACAGGAGGGTTCCCTCTTACCCTGTCCTGCCATAGAAAACAACTATCAATTGCACCGAGAGACCAGCTGGCTAGATCCATAATTCAGTTTGAAAGTTTGAGAAGATAAGTGAAGAGAAGTTACAAAAGAATTCAAGACAGAGCTGAAGAAGGGCACACAGGGGAGGGTGCAGGAGACAGAGAAAAAGCCTCCTCCAATGAGAGCCAAAACAGAATGAATGAATATTGAATGAATATTAAAGTCAAAATTGTTAGTTTGATTGTTAAATTAAAATTAAAAATAATAGTTGATCAGGGCAGTTCTGATGGAACAGAGACAAACATGTACATATAATTTACTATCATAATTATATTTCTAAGAAATTCTTTATCAGCAAAAATCAATTAGATGATAATAAGGTGAATCTGAGTGCCTCTAAAAAAGTAGAACATTGGCAAGATTGGCATTAGACATTCATTTAAAGCTAAACTATATTTAGAAACAACCATTGCTGATAGCCCTTTATGTATTAGAAAAATGCAGAATAATTTATCAAGGCATAAATATTCAAATTAGTTGCAGTTGCAGTAAAAGTAAGAACATTATGTACCCTGAACATTACATATAATGTTGGAGGATATGTAGAAGAGACAGAACAAGATAATACAGTACATCATAACTTACTGTGTACAGTGATATTGACGGCATTGCTGAACTCTCCTGATCCAGATTCACACCAGTACACTCCGCTATGATACCAGTCTATGTGAATTGTGCATGTAGGTCTATTCATATCTCCCCATATGGAGCAGTTTGACACTGGGTCTGTTTCTGTAATCCTCATTACTCTCCATTCAGTAGAGTTTCCCTTACAGCTCAGAGACACAGAGCCGAAGTGTTGAACACTGTCAGGACTCACTGTTAGAGATGCTGCTGGATGAGGATCTGGAAAACAACAAAGGATTTCAGCTGAGCCCAAAAACAGTAACTAAACACATTTTATTACTTACAAATACTTTTGAGCGTCTTTAATAATACAAATTTGTGCAAACATTTCAACAAATTGGTCAAATCAGTGTAGAGCCATTATTCTGAAAATATCAGTGAATCTCAAATCAAAGTAAATACTCTGAAAAAGGTATCCACCACATTTTAATATAAAGAAGGTAGAAAGAAGAAGGCACAGTAGAGACAGTACTTCCTGCAGCAACTCAAGAAGTACAGCCTTCCACAGGAGCTGCTGATCATCGTCTACATCCCATCATTCAGGCCCTTTATAATTTGTTTGATTTTGCTAATCCCTAAAAGGGGACAGGTCCAAATCGCAATGAATCATTTAGTCTCCAGGAAGGAAACATTGAGCTGACTTTCTCTTCCACCAGGATCTGTAAAAGTCTAGGGTACAATTCTATAACATCTCTGTGGAATCCACCAATGAACATTTTAGAAAACAAATTCATGAATAAATAATTGCTTAAAAATGAATAAGCATACAATTAAATGCACAAAATAGTCTTAATATCTATTACCTTTGTAATAAATAACACTTTTGTTAGGACTATAATTTTCAACTCTATTTGTTTATGTTATAAATGCATTCATTTCCACAATATATTTTACCTAATCAATTTCTGCAAACCTAGATACAAGGGTTGGACAATGAAACTGGACAGTTTTGGTGGAAACAGGAGGGTTGAAGTGCATATTTAATTCTGCCGTGATTTGGGCAGCCGTGGTTTTAGGTTTTTTGGATCCAATTCAGACAGCTTCCTCTTGCATCCACAGTTAATCCTGTTGGATGTGGTTCATCCTTCTTGGTGGTATGATACATAACAAAGACTTGCTGCCTTGGTCACAGATGCGCAAGACGTGCACCAACAGTTTGTCCTCTTTTGAACTCTGGTATGTCACCCATAATGTTGTGTGTATTGCAGTATTTTGAGCAAAACTGTGCTCTTACCCTGCTAATTGGACCTTCACACTCTGCTCTTATTGGTTCAATGTGCAATTAATGAAGATTGGCCACCAGGCTGGTCCAATTTAGCCATGAAACCTCCCACACTAAAATGAGGAGTGTTTCAGTTTCATTGTCCAACCCCTGTATTTCCACCAGTCTGTTTTACATTAATGTATGCATTTTTGCCTTATTGTTTAAATGCTTTCAACAGATTAACTGATTAAAAAAACAATCAAAACAACAAATCTCAGAACCAGATTCTGGTAAACGGTCTTCTTGAAAAATTTTTCTGAGTTTGATATAGCATTTCTGAGTTTACAGGATGAAGAACCAGGGGACCATTAAGAACAAAGGCCTTATGGCTAGGCTTTTCGAACACATTCATCCAGCAACACAGCCTGGGCAAAGCTTTTCTGAACTTTGGAGACACTGAAACAGTGATCAATAGTGGTTAAAAGTCTATATTAGGAAAAGAGTTCCAGCTTTTTGATTATTTTTGATAATTTTAATAATTTCCTTTGTTTATTGTTATTTAAAGGAAGCTATCAAGAACCTAATAGTGACTGCATGGTACCCCACGTTGACATGTTTTGAGTTGTTGCTTGTAAAACTAAAATAATCTTTACTACATTAAGGGTTTAAGCACTGAAATAACATTAACATTTGTAATAAAAATAGGACCGAAATAGTCCTTTTAAATTAAATCCCCTTATGTCTGCCAACTACTAATTCCATTGTTTTGATGAGACGATCTAGCTATAAAAGCTAGGTTGTCCTTAGGTTAACTATTCCCACAGCAAGAATCACAGAAGGTTAACAATCAATGTTAAAATAATATTTTATCAATTATTGTTTTATTTATACCATTTGCATTGTGAATCAGTCTGAGCTCATAATTGCTCTTAATTAGTAAAAAGCTGACTTGATCTAAAACCAAGTTTTTGATACACCTCATTGAACTGATCTGCTCATCAGTCACACATCAGTGAGCAATTAGAAGTAACTTTCACACCAGTATGAGCAGTACAGTGAGACAGCTAATTTCTTTTAGATGTTGCAATGTCCAGATTTAAAATCTAGATTTTGATCTGAATACCGAAGGTGCAATGAAGGATGATCTGATGTTGCAGTAAACCTGTAAAATGTGGACTTATTCATGTACTCAATGCAAATGATATCGGGATGATTACTCAAAACTCATATTTTTACCTAACCTTGTTGTTAAACTAAAGCATAAGTCTTTACTCGATACACAGTTGATGTTTTCTGCTTATCCTGGACTGGGTCTGGGCAGCCGTCTCAGCAGAGATGCAGACTTCCCTCTCCCCAGTCACTTCCTTCAGCTCCAGTGTAGGAACCCCTAGTCTTAACAGGAGATAATAATACTTAAACTCATCCACCAGAGGCACAAACTCCCCTCAAACCATATTACATAATTTTTTTAGTCTGTTCTTTACTATCATAATTCAATGTATATGTATTGTGCTTTTTTGTTGTTTGTTCTTTTGCTAATATGACTTTGGGAATAGATGTCACAGAGCTAGATGGTAGCCCAACAGTTTTTCTTTCAAAAGCAGACCATTATGACTCTGTCATAGGTTTCCACTTGTATATGAAACCTTATTGAAAATTATTTGGAAATTAAAATCATATAAACTGGACACGCAGACAGAAAGGTAGGGGAGAAAGAAAGGGGGAACATAGACTAGGGGGAGAAAGAAGGAGATAGAGACCAGACAAAGAGAGTGGAAAGAAAAAATAAATAAATAAAAAAAAGCAGCTGAAAAAAAAGACATTACAGAATATATACATTTACTCATAGGAGTCTGCTTCCACACCTGTATGAAACAGAAAGAAAAGAAAGAACATAACAGCAAAAAGACAACAGACAACCAAGGTAAATATCAAACAAGGCTTTAAGAGCAGCGGGTAATCTTTAGATATCCATGTGTGCCAAAGCCAAATTTCTATTGTTATTATATAATATTATTCAGGCTGGTATAAATCTGTAGCTGCAGCTTAGTGTTTAGTAATAGTGAATTCCCGTTAACACCTGGAATCAAATTCCAATGGTGTGTATGGATTGGCAGGTATAAAAGATTTACAAAGCTTCTTCTTCAGAAGAATGTGCTCAATAGCAGATGGGGGTCGGCCCCAGACTGGCCCTGCAGGGCTCAGGATGGAAAAGAGGCGAAGCAAACCCCTTATATCCCCTGAAGTACCCAACCCTGCACGGAAAGAACGTTGAAGATGATATGTGGGGTGCGTAAGTTTATATCTGTGATTATGCTTGTGTGTCTGTGCTTTAGTGTGTGCAAAGCAAGTCCATGAAGCACTGGGGTCGGGGCCATTGTCCTTGATAGTATGATGTAATAAAATGTTCATCAATCAGCTGCACATGGAGCAGGTTCACAGATGTCCTCAGGGAAGTGAGGCAGAGGGAACAGAGCATAATGTTTACATAATATCCAGGGGAGTTAGAGAGCCAGATTTCAGGTAGAAACAGATTACTTTTCGTTCAGCCTTGAGAGTTTTTGCTGTTGTCACACAATGGTGAACCCAATTAGACAAATTCTTAGACATTCTGCCAGATCTTAGAACTTTCTCCAAGAAAAACTATATCTGATGCTTTTTTTGGATTACTAGAAAAGAAGTAAACGATCAATATGGAACATTCTTTTGATTAGTTAAATGAAGAGAAACAAAACCAAAAATCTTGAAAGTAAGGCTTCTGATATTTAGAGTATAAAGAAACTAATACGGACCTTGCAACCAGACGAACTTTGGTTCACTATAATCAGTGTATTCTACTGGGTCTTCTCTTCCTGCTCTGCACACATATCCTGCTGTGCGAGTTTGTTCATGAACAATGTAGGAGTTCTGTTTGGTTCCACTGTTGCTACCAGGAAGCAGCTCAAATGTGTAATATGTGGTTGATAAATCAGGAACAGCTTTATACCAGAAGAACCTCCATCCTGCAGACTGAGGTTTAATCTCACAGCTCAGAGTCACTGAGGCTCCAGGACTCAGCCATGATGGAGACACAGAGAGGACAGGGACAATTTGATCTGTGGAAAATTAATCAAATAAATAATAAATACTGATATATCTGATTTTAGTTCAATTCAAATGTAATACTTTAAAAAGGTATCTATATTTTCATTTTGATTTTTAAAAAATTGTAAGTAAATAGATCAACTGAAATAAAAACTGTGTGATTACTAAACATAACGAAAATACAATAAATACTTGCAATAGATTAAGGATTTCTTTTTTGTTGCACTAGGCTAATATAACAAGCTTAAAATATGGAGCTTTTTCACCATACTCTTAGAACCTGCTCTCTCCTTCAATAATGTTATATGGATGATTACATTACGACCCTTAGACTCTTATACTTAGTCAACATGCAATCCTAGATGAAAAAAAGTGAAAGATTCTACAAACAGACTTCCAAATTTTGACAAAATAAATAGGGAGGTATTCATTGATTATTTTCTAGATTTAATTACAACAAATTATGGATCCCTTAGATTTAAATGGTCAACAGCCCAAATATACTTTTTAATAGAGCATGAAAAGAAACTACACATGATCTTTTGCTGGTTTGCTTTGCTAAAACATGTTTTCTTGCTTTACTGAAAAAATATTCTAAAATTCAAAGTGTTACCAAACTATCAAGAAATGTTAAAAGCCAGAAGAAAAACCTTTGATCTATTTAAGATGTTTAGCTTTCATTCTGTTTAACTGTCAACATTTTTAAATAAAAAAATAAAATCTTAAATAAGTATAAGATTTCCACAGTACAATTTTCTTTAGCATTTTCTACACAAAAAATAAGGAAATTCACAGTTCAACAATACTTTTTTGTTCTAGTGATGAACAGAAACTAAACTGACCAGTTTCATAAATTGTGACATCATTACTGGTTTCAGTGTAGAAAACGGGATCTCCTCTTCCTCCTCTGCAGCTGTACACACCTCCCTTTCGGACAGAGAGGACTCCATCTGGTTCGCTGTTTTTGATGGGCTGAGATGTTGGATACTCCGACTCCAGACTGAACCAGTCAAACTTCCAGCCAGAAGAACTGGACACAGAGGAGGTCAGTACCACACTGACTCCTGCTGGTAGGACTGGTCCTGCTGCTGTGACTGTGGCTTTGGGCTTATCTGCTGAGTTTTTTAAATAAATTAATTAAAAACTGGAACATATTCAGAGAGGACTGAACTCCATAAAGCAGTTCCACTTTCTAGCTAACAATGTCAGGTAATCCTTTAATAATACATTTAAAACAAATTCCTAAACTGTCACCTTCTTTAACCCTTTCTGTGGCACTAATGGCTTGTAAAAGAATGTGTTTCCTGTGAGATGTGCAAATTATCTTTTGCCAATAAAATCATATTTTAAGAGATATTATATGCTTGAATTAAAAAGCAAACAAACAAAAAAACAAACGTAATAGCAATTTGTAACACAGAGATCAGTACATACTTTTTGCTGGTTATATCAGAAATAATTTTAGTTTCTCTTTGAAGTTGATCAATGGATGATTTTAGTCAGCAGGAGTATATATATTTTTTAATTATTTCAGTTAAAAAATAAACTTTGGAAGACACTTGTTAAAACACTGTAAATAAACACTGCATTACTTACAAACTGTTAATGAGAGATCATCACTCCACTGAGTTAAAACATAGTTTTCTCTTCCTCTACAGCTGTATCTGCCACTGTCTGTTGCAATTATCTTGTATTCACTGGATGCTGAAAAGTTTCTGCTGGTTTCTCTCCATTCATAAGACCACTGAGTTCCTCCACCTTCTTGGATCTCACATCTCAGAGTGACTGTTTCTCCTTTAAAAATCTCAGACCAGTTGGGTTGAAGAGTCAGAGTTGCTTTATTGGGAACTGTTCACGTAAAGAAATATATGTTAGAAATGTAAAACAGTTCAGCAATAAACATTTTCTATTTGTTGGCCTGGTGTTCATGAACTTCAAAGGTTAAACAGATTATTAATCAAGGTATCAAATCAAAGGATAAATAGTAACAGTAACAGTAAGCAGTTTGTAAGTAAAGCTTTTTAACTTATTACTCGTATTTCAGAGATGGTTGTTGTAAGCTGTAATTATCCACTTTATATCAAATAGTTTAACATCATCAGAAAATGTAATCTACTATCATTGCAATTAATACAAAAATTATAATACAAATTTGAATATTTCTGCAAAACTAGAAAGCAATTTAAGAATTTACGGAAAGAGATGGGTTAAGAGATAAACAGCAACTAAACTTACCAGCTTTATAAATGGTGACTATATCGCTGAATTCAGTGTAGAAAACTGGATCTCCTCTTCCTCCTCTGCAGCTGTACACACCTTCTTCTGAAACTCTGAGGATTCCATGTGGTTCACTGTTTCTCATCAAATGAGCTGTTGAAGACACTGAACCCTGCCTGAACCAGTCAAACGTCCAGTCAACAGAATTGAACACTGAGCAGGTCAGTGTTACACTGCCCCCTACAGGAAGGGATTGTTTCCAAAAAGTCAGTGCAGGTTTGGGTTTATTTGCTGTTGAGGCAAACAAAAATCCAAATAAATCTTTGAAATATTAGATAAGCTATTTATCATAATAAATCACCTTGCTAATTGAATAGTGTTTGATCCTGTTTCTCTCCTAGAAATAGCAATGGGCTCAACTTTTCCTGTGACAAATTCAATGTGCTCTCTTTCATCCATTTTGGGGAACTTAGAGCTCTTCTCATGATACTAACTGCCTTTTGTATCTCTTATTCTTTCTGTATGTCTGCTTCTGTCTCCTTGAACCCCAGTCGGCCTCGGCAGATGTCCGCTCACACTGAGCCTCGTTCTGCTGGAGATTTCTTCCTGTTAAATGGGAGTTTTTCCTCTCCACTGTCGCAACATGCATGCTTGGTGTGAGGGATTGCTGTCGAGTCAATGATTCAATCAAATCACCTGGTTTTCCTTAAATAGAAAACTTTTAACCAATGTGACTGTATGAATTGATTGAATTGTATCTGTAAAATGCCTTGAGATGACACATGCTGAGAATTGGTGCTATATAAAAAATGAATTGAGTTTACTGCTACCTTTTTAACATAGAAAGTATTTATTGAACAGTGCTTCTATTTTCTTTTTTTTTGTTTGCTTGTCCTTCTAAACTCACAATTTGCTTCTGCAAACAACCACTAACACTGAGCCTGTTTTTTTGTTGGAGGTTTCTTCCTGTTAAAACACACTTTTTCGTCTCCACTGTTACCATCTACATGCATGCTCTGTGTGAGAAATTGCTGCAGCATCAGCCACACAGTGTAGGCAAGTGCTTATGGTGGCTACATGCTCAGGACAGAGGAGTAACTCCTACAAAGTCAATTAATGATGCAATTAATGATGCAATTCTGTCTGTAGGATTTGATTAAAGTGTTCCTGTAAAGTGCCTTGAGATGACCTGTGTTATGAATTGCCAGTCACGATTTTGGAAAAGTACTTGGTTTGTCTACATTCAGTACTGCTCTTGGCATCATTATTACTCAATGTTCCAACCTGTGCAGCTCCCTCGCTTTTCATCAGTGCTCATGCTTAACACCTCTCCTCTGCCTTTTTAACCAGATCTCAAAACATAACTCTTGTCAGATTATTTTAAGCCTCACGGTGACTGGTTGTCTAGTGTTCCTTCCTGCCTAATTCTGACCATGATTTTGCCTCAAGGATTCCATGCCTCTTCCTTGCCAGACTACTTTGAGCTTTCTAATTTCTGGATTATTCTAAATGCTGATCTTGAACCAAAGCTCAATAGTCATGTTATCATGTGAATTCTGGTGGCTTTTGTCTGTCTAGTCAATTCACATCGAGATCCAACCCAGCCACTTATCTGATCTCTCTTCCTCAGATCCCTGTTCCTACCCGTTCCCATAGACAGGCGCTCGGGCGACACCATTTATAATAATGGGTGTTCTCACTGCAAAACGTATTGCAAAACAATATTCATCTTATATCAGATTTGAACAATGGCATTTGTTATTACTAAAAAAGATATTGTCTTAAAACTATCTAAACAACAATTTTCAAATATGTTAATGTAGGATACAGGAAATTAAACAAAATCATTTATGATAAAACACAATGAATAATCTTAAGTAAGTAATATTTTACTTTGCTGTTAGTCATCAGGCCTGCTAGCTTGTGTATGTTTCCTCTAACGGGTAAAACTGTTGATACACCGAATCCGTATTTTGAAAATTATCGATGCTAGACGTATGTTCTGATTAACTTTCTTCCAGTAATTGTAATAGGTTCATTTAACACTAAATACTAAGTTTAATAGCTCTTTTTAGACCAAGATTGCAAATGGAGCTCCTGCACTGTAAGATGTTTATGTAGACTTCGGCCCAATCCAGTACCAGCCCCTAAACACTTCTCACTTCTCCCGCTAACCCTCTGTTTGCACATTCATGGAGGGTCCACCAGAATAATGGTCGCCCCAAACCACATAGTGGGAGGGTAATTTGACCATTCATCCCTTAAATAGTGAGTCTTCATCAGTACAGACACACTGGAATCTAGACTTAGACTTAGACTTAGACTTTTTATTGTCATTTTGTATCCACAGAGTGCATACAGAACGAAATTTCGTTGCA
>JAUZNJ010029790.1:0-15205 GCA_034780135.1 Jordanella pulchra
TCTATCTATCCATCCATCCATCCATCCATCCATCCATCCATCCATCCATCCATCCATCCATCCATCCATCCATCCATACATATTATCAACTTCGTTAAACAAGATATCTTTAAAAAGTGCAAGTAACAGTTAGTCCGTTTCAATATTTACCATTGCAACTTAGTCACATTTAAAACATTTACTTGATTTTATTCTTTAACAAATAAAGAAAAGGTTCTCTCAAATGAACGCTAGATGGCAGTGTCGAGTCATAACCGGCGACGCGTTAATTGACAGTCTACCTGGCACACGTTAATCCGATTCTCTTTCAGGGCGGAGAAAACAAATCGCAAGCTCTGTTTTTTTTTACTTACCAAGGAGGAGCCTGGAGACAGGCCGACATGCACCAAAGTGAGACACAGCGTTGTAGCTGCACGGAGGTAAACTCCCCTGAACACAGCCAGTCCGTGGGCGATGCTCACCCGACACCACGCAGGGGATTGAACACCGATCACCAAGTCCGCTGATTGCGCAAAGCAGCAGGGGGAGACCGCAGCAGTGCCCCGAAAGCCAAGAAGGTCCAGGTAAGAACTTCACTCTGAGGAATGCACGGACAGATTGCTGCAAGACTTCGGGGAAATTCCTGAGCAACACTTCTTAATGCCAGATAAACATGTGCTTTACAGTAAGATGACCTCATAGAAATTAAATGCACATATTAAAGCAGAAATGATAGGATACCTTAGAATACTGATCAGTAAGATTAGTTAAAAAATATCAGTTAGATAGCTCTTGGTTTATTTTACCTAAAGTTAACAACCAGTTCTCTCTGTTTAGATATGTGAAATAAAGGAAGCAGACTTTACTTTACTGAAATGAATTTCCCATATTTTTTTATTATTTTTTTTCTTCATAAATGTCACCTTTAAAGAATATTTGAAGGTGATTATTTGAGTATGAAGCAAGTATCCTAAACACTTCTGAAGTATGTGAAGAGTGCGTGTTGGTACAAAAGTTTTAGCCCAAGGAGATAGAATAATTTTCACATCACCATTTCTATAGTTTATAGGCCTCATTGACTTTGAGACAAGGCTGTGATTTAGGATTGGGGAACATAGAGCTGGATGTTATTTAGCTAGAAGCTCATTTTTTATTATTATTATTATTATTATTTTTTTGAGTTTGTGAATATTTTTATTAAGAATGATAAAAAAATATTGTGTACTTGTAAATGTTGCACAGCTTTGTGCACTTTCTGCATAATTGTTTTTTTTTTTTGGTGCCGCCTGACTGTCCCAGGGCCCGGAGGCCCCGGGGGAAGTCCTGCCCGCAGACAGGCAGCTCAAGCCGGCTGGGGGACATGTCAGGTCCTGCTGCACTTCTGAAGTCTGCTGGGTTGCTTTGCTTTGAACTGGAGCTCCTGAAGGAGGAAATCAATCCGTCTCTATCCACTCCGTCTCACTGACTCCCCTTGCAGCAGCCCCCCCTTCAGTTCAGCCTGTCGCTGCTGCCACTATGATCTTTGAAGTTTGCAAGTAGAAAGTCATAAAGAGACAGGAAAGAAAGAAACAGAAGGGGGGGTAATTTATCTTTAGAAGGCAGTAATATGGTTTCTGGGGATTAAAAGGATGAATGTTGGACAGTTAACAAAGCCGAAGCCTGTAGTCATGATCATCCACTGAAGTGAACTGATAATGTGTTTACTTATTCGCCACTCTGTCACTAAATGCTGCTCAGTGTTAGAGTTCACACAATAGTTCTGTTTGTTTTGGAGTGATTCAATGGGGGGGGAGTCTTGTGTGTTTTTTCTTGTGAAAGTGGATGTCAAGATTTATGTGGGATCACAGCTGATTTTAATCCAACTCAGCATGTTCATTGCCCCGTTGAAGAAAAAAAAGGAGCTCTTGAGGCATGCTGGGGTTGAATATTTTGTAACGCCTGATGCATCTCAAAGGGGGGTTCGGCTTTGCACATTATGCCAAGGTCACTTCTGGAGGTAAAGTTATTTCAGCTCAGTAAAATCACTTAATTCTCTAACAGTCTTTTGTTGGAGCTTGTTCCCACATTGGGATAATATACTCTAAGAATGTCATACTCTGGAGCCCTACCTGATCGGGACATGTTATATTAATGTTCAGGATTAGTAACAGTGGCTTGTAATTTTACCCTTTAAGCTGTTTAACATTTTTATCTTGTTACATTCTCTGGCCTGAAGCCTCCCTCTTGGTTACTGATGTTGGTCATGATAAAAAGGATAGAAATAAATGGATATGTGGTGTTGCCATTGCCACCCTCCCTGGCATGTTGCCTGGCATTTATTTAGCTTTCATTTTTTTTAGCTTAAACTCCCAATACTTTCTCCATCAGCATTTCTTTTCACCCAAGTTGCTTGTAAGTAGGTTAGGAAGTTTAAATCTACTGTTAACATGTTAATAACAACATTTAGCTGTAGTTAACATGGTAGAGGAATTCTTAGAGCTTTCATTCAGTAATGGTATCTTCCATGAGGGTCAGATTTAAGGAGGACGTTTCCTGACCTAGTTGTGGATCTTTAAGTCACCCTGTCCCTTCAGTCACCATAATGGCTCTTTTTTTAATCTTAATGCCCACCCTGCAGGTGGCGAATGCTTTTTAAGTCTATTAACACAATCTCTGGGGATAAATGATTGAACAGTGCTCTCTGATTGTCATTCTCTGATGACCTGCTTTAAACTTGTCCATTGCTCTATCCTTGACCTTTTCCCCTTTGCTCCTTGCTCTCCACGATGTTCATTGTTCTCTACATGAGTTCTAACAAACTTCTGAGGCCTTCATGAAAAAAGTTGAATTCACATTGACAAGTGGACTCTGATTCTATATAAGTGAATACCGAAGGCAATAGTTTGGATTTATTGGTGGTTATTACTGCAAAAAATGCATGGACCCAAATATGTGCTCAAGATGTGCTTAATTTATTCCATAAAATCCAAATAGAATAAACTGAAGTCTGTTTTTCCAAAGTGGCAAGGAAAGTTCAGTTAATGTGAAGGCTTTTGCAATTACTGTTCATACTTTGGAGATTTAATTGCAGAGGATAAATAAACTTATATGCTGCAGCTTTGTTCCTGTATTTACAAATATTATATGATCAACACTATTTCTTACAATGAAACAATTTTCAATTTATGAAACTGATAATACATTTATAGTAGCAGATGGAAATGAACCCCTAATTATTTTAATGAATAAGCATCACACATGGTTTTTTTATTGAAAGTATTTAGAAATGTAAGAAACCGTCCCTATTTCAGTGTTCAGTCTCTGTCCTAACTTCTCATCTGGCTGCAGTTATCCACTCCCATCTCTGCCTTTTTAAGCTAAGCTGTTAGCAATCAGATAATAATGTTATGTTGCTGTTAATTTGTATCCGATTGCAAGTTGTGACGAGCCTCATCCTGTGCGGCGGCGGGATTGGTTTGTTGAAACTGAGCCTCTAACAATAACCTGCAGGACCAGGGTGGGAATTCTGTCAAGGAGAAGTAACAGCTAAGAACCAGCTGAAACCTTGATTTTTCTTTTTTGGCCAGTGTCTTTAAGTCTGCTGTGACCACGAGCATTTTAAAGGAAAGGAAATTGTTTTTTTTTTAATCTATTTGTTTTGAAATGTCTAAAAATGTAGGCCACTTCCAAGGTTGGACATTTGTAATTAAACATTATAAATAGTCCTTAATGAGCTGCCTTGTGAAGCTTCATTTTTTACTTCATAGACATTTTTTTGTTATGCTTTGACACCATGTTATTTTATCACATAATTTCTTTCTCTGTTAGTTTTTAAGATGAGTGGCAGAAACTACGTGGTTTGGACAAAGTTCCAAATTTAAGCGTTTCTTTATTTGACAGATTCTTATGTATCATCACCCTAGGATTTTTCAGAGGAGTTTATTTGGTGACTGAGTTGAAATAAACCTTTATTTTTTTTATGGTTCGATTATTGTGATATGAATAAATGTGGAAAGGAAGCTGTCAAAAAGTCGCTCGGATGTTTTTGTTTTCTTGGCTGGGTCACAAACACTCATTATTCCCAGTCTTCTGTCGGTAACAGCATCAGATAGAGCAGTGATTCTTCACTGAGCTCCCTCAGGGGCTTCCGGGAAAACTTAGAAAAACATTGGGGGATAGCTGCATTTTATTATTTTCTGATTTATGCTTCATGACTCCAGCAAAGCAACTTTAAACACAGACTGCAGGCATTACAGATATGTGCACTCATCCGGTGTCAGATGTGAACCGAAGCTTCCTACAGAACAACTGCAGTACCACTGATGGCCACTGTGCAAAAGCTTAAAAACATCTTAACATTAATTTACTTTACCTACAAAACAGGGTAAGGGAGTCTCTTTATATAAATGTGCCTGAAGAACTGGGTTACATTTGGTTATTATATTTTTTTGTTCCATGATCATATGTGTCACATTTAAAGCATAACAAGGATGATGCTAGCAGTAGGAGACATTTAAATTATTTTTAGAGATTAGGGCTTGGCAATTAATGCATGGGCAATATAAATGCAATTTATCAAAATAAACATTGCATTTAACAAGAATAAGACACTACATTTCTGTCTCGAGCCCTTTTGGTGGCGGTAATAGAATTAAAGTAGGTTTCCAGCCACCAGAAAAAGAAGAGAAAGTTCCCGCTAGCATGCAGCTAGCATGCAGATCTAAGTTTACAGTAAAGTCCTGCAACAACAGACTATGGACAAGAAAGGTGTCAAGGTCATGAAAAAAACTTTGTAGTGAAACATCTACATGTTTGTTGTTATTGCAAAACAAAAGGTTGCAAAAAAATCACAATCAGAATATTAGTTGAAAACAATCACAGTTTAGATTTTTAGCTAAATCATTAATCCCTTAGTAGAGATGCACCAGAAATCTGATGAACAACCTAATGGCTTGGAAACACAGAAATCAAAGCACCAAACGTTAGCAAGTAACACTGAGAAAAAGTAATCTGTGAAAGTTTATAGTGTTAAAAGATCCAGAGGTCTATCTTTTGAATTAGAGGAATTACTAAAGGTGTTGAAAGAAAACAGTTTTCCTCTATGGAGGCATGTTGCTGCCCATTAGAAAGCTAGATTTTGGTGAGTACTTATGACTCTCCCACTCCTCCATCATTTTATGTGTATAAAGTTTTAGTCATTTGCCTAAAGATTTATATTCAACCCTACCTTGAGAAGATTGATGATGAAAAGTAAATAGAGAACAGAATCACCTGAAAGACTTAACAAATTACAATGTACATCAACTCTGTACATCTGATTTTATTTATGTATTTTCTTTTGAAAACCAATATTTTCTAAGCTGTTTAAACCATATGTCTACAAGTTAATATAGCGTTTAGGAAATAGAGCATATATTTGTACAGGATGTCTGGAGATAATAGAAAATGATAAAACTGAGGCCTGTTTTGACTGTTTAAATTCACTTTTTGTGGAGCAAAAGTGTTTTTAATGAACTATGTCACACATTTCACTCTTTGCTGACCATCTCACTGAAGCATTAAATGTGAACTAAAGAATGATGACTGACAGGAAAAACACTAACTAGGAAAATATGCATTGTGGGAGATTATTTAACTTAGCACTGTTTTAGTCATACAAGGAATCTTTTCCTTCTTAAATTTGGTGTCTTCTTGTTCTCCACTTGCTGCTGTAATAACATGCAGCATTGCTATTGTGAGAAAATGTTACCTAATTGTTTTAAAGAAAACTATTTCTTAAAGTATAATTTTTAAAGCAAACTGCTTTTTTCAATATCTATCAGTTGTAGAACATATTGGACTAAAAATGTTGTCCACCTTTTTGAGAATAGTTCACATTTGAAAGATTTAATATTTTTTTTATAATTATAACAACATAATCCATGTTAATCACTTGTATGATAGACTATTTGAATACCAACTCTTTAATCATTTTGTCTTTATTTTGAAATAACAGTAAAATCCTATTTTACAAGTACAGCTCAAAAAATAGAAAAACACCTGATGAAAAGATCAACGGATAACATTTATTTAAGGCACGTGTCATAGCGATTATTTTAGCCTGATATTGCTTTCTCTTCCTCAGTTTACATGATAAAAAGGATAAATAGCTACAATAAAAATATTACACAAGTCTCAATTTAAACAAAACGGAACATTGATCAACAAATCAAATGAAACATTAGGACAATTCACTTCACCTGATCTCATGTCTGCTGTATGCACCAATAAACATGTGTCAGTCAATGCAGAAACAAGAAAAAAATGCAATATTAGTAAAAAGAAAAGCAAAACAAAACACCCAACTGATGTATTAGGCTATCTCTAGATGAAACAGTGGAGTTATAGGTGAGATGAGTGCATAAGACAATGGGCATGTGTTGAGACAGTTGGTGGGTGGGAAGTAATTGAGGGACAGTTTTTATATGAGCAGATGTGAAATCTGCTTTCTGAAGAAAGATTTTCATATCTTTGTAGTTTATCCCCACCTTACAGTGGCTGGGTTGGATCTTTAAAATGGTTTTCTAACCTGGCAAAGGCCAGATTGATAGAATTCAAATTAAACTGCTTAAGTGACCTGGGAAGGCTCCCACAGAATCTGTTCACAAAAGGGAGGGACATTTTTTAGCCAATCACAGAAGCAGTAGCAGCTTAATTTATTTGACAACTTGTGGAGTTAAGTGATAAATCAAACTCTTACCAAATCCGTACAGGGGGAACGTGCAACCATTTTCCCATCCACCAAGGCAAAAATGGTGTCCGTTCAAAAAGAAATGGATGGTATTCCTGCTACGATCAGTGCAGCCATGTTTGTTTTGCTTCAGCTTTCCGCCTCTGGTTGACGCAGTCACGTCATACACTTCCCTGCATTTCATTGGTCCCAACCATTTCTGTATTGAGGCCAAACATATCTACTGCCTCCTGGCAAGATGTTTTTTCAGGGGTTTGTGAATTCACAAATCTCACGACATTTCATCTTGCTTGCTTGGTAAATGGTTTTCAGCTTAAACTCTCTGAGTTGTTTTTAAATGGATTGACATAGAGTTCAGCTTTAAAGATTCTCCTTATCTTTCAATCCATCATGACCGCTTAGAAGACTTAAATTATAACCCTGAAGACAAGCAATTGGAAAACCTTCAGGTGTGTTACAGGAGGTATAAGAATGCATACTGGTGATTTATCATGATGAATCTGTCCTATTTAAACAAATAGAAGCAAATAATGTCCAAGCTTGATGGTTTTGTACACAACTAACTTTAAAATACTTTTTGGTTCTAAGAAGATATTGTAAAAAGATATGAGTTCTGAAAGATCAGCATTATTTCTTCAATGACTATACTGTAGGCGTCAGGCAGGGAGAATGAATGATGGATCCAGATGAATTCCAGGTTGCAGATTAGGCTTCCCACCTACATTCAATGCAAAACAAACAGAGACAGACTCGGAGACGGGGAGAGAGACGTTCTGGCCCAGCTGAGCTAAAGAGGGAACAAGGGATCAAGGAGAGGAGACGATGAAAGACTGATCACCGGCAGGCAGAGAATCAAAGAGCCTGCTGACTGACTTGAACTGCCATAGGTGTGTGATGTGAGACAGAAACAGAGGCAGTCTGCGTAGGCACTTGCTTTTTTTCTTTTCATACTCCTTAAAAGTTTGTTTTTTTCTGGAGCCCTGAGTGAAAAGCTGACAGTAAGTCTGTAATTAAAGCAATTAAAAGATAAAAAGAGACGAAGAAAACATCACACAGGCTTACACAACAACATATTTCATTTAGGGCAAGGAAATTATTATAGTGGCTTTTTTCTCTATTAAGAAAAAAAGAATCAGTGTCTTGATGTGAGGGACTAAAAAATTGGTATTTACAAGAAGCAATTGAAGCTTTTATTGTCATTGTTAGACTCAAACTTTGATTCTATAACTTTGCTGCACTGCAAATGAGCAAATAATGCAATTCTCTATCATTGCTAGTGCCGTCTACTTTTAGAGCCTCTATAAGCACACTAAATGCAAGTGGAAGACTTTTGGCATTCCCAAACAAGTCACATAAAGGTTTTTATTCCTGGTAGGCCTTCATACCAGAAAAAAAGGGAGATTTCATCCAGAGAAAAAGAAAAGATGAATAATCTTTATGAGCCACATAAACAAATTTGGGGGTTTTCTGTCGGCCAGTTGCGGGTTAGGGCTAACCGAGCAGTCTGGTTTTGGTCACATGTTGGTACCCAGAATGGTTGGACTTTGGTCAGCGGTAATTTGTTTTTGCATCTGTTTTTGTTGTTATCGCTGAAGTTATAGCTTTGTTCTCTGAATGAAAGCAGCACAGCTTAACCATGTTCCAAGTTGTGAAACCAGTATAATGCTAATTACTGTTGAGATACAAAGTGTAGGAAGTGCAAACAATCAGCTTAATACCTCAACTATCCCTCGGTTTTAAACAGGTTTCAACCATTTTAGATTCCTTGGTTAAAGCTTATTGACTTTACCGCATTTTATTGCAACATCAAGAGATTTTTACTAGATTTTTATAGAACTTTTTCCCTTCATTTTTCTAAGTTATATTTGGCAGAGCACTTTTTTTGGCTTCAATTAAAAGAACATTGTTCCTACTGTATTGTTATTTCAAAATGCTATTTAGTATAGAGATAATAGGAGGACTGAAGATTAAAAAAAGTCTTTAAACTCATGTTCCAGAGTGATTTGTTGGTAAAAACTTAAGATTCATTAATACATTATTTGAGTAAGAGAGAGCAAGAGCTCAGCTTGCTTTAAAAAACCTTGGTGCAGCAGCTGGGTGGTTTGGGAGGAAAATGAGATTTAGCAAGGAGACGAAGGCCAGCTGTTCTGAGGTTTGCGTCTGTCTTCAGTGCTGGAAATCACCTTAATTGTGGGTTTATTTTCACATTAAACTTCATGTAGCAAGTCAATTTTATTTATTTACAGCTCATTAAGCTCCTCATAAGTGAGCCTTGGTGGCTTCTTTGCTCAGTGAGCTTCGACTTCCTGTGAGCCTTTCAAACACAAGGCGGGGGGGGGCTTTGCAGAAACATACACAGCTCAGTCCCCCTTTAGATCTTTTTCCAATCAGTAAGTTCTATTGAAGTAAGTTTTTAGGTGAGCTTGTAATTTGACTCTGCAAAGGTGAAAGCAGCCGGTCTGAATTGACTGACAGGCCTGCCATCCCACCAGCCCTGCATTTACAATCGAACTGCCTCCAAATCAT
Source organism: Jordanella pulchra (assembly GCA_034780135.1). Lineage (NCBI taxonomy): Eukaryota > Metazoa > Chordata > Actinopteri > Cyprinodontiformes > Cyprinodontidae > Jordanella > Jordanella pulchra. The sequence continues at coordinate 9,215 of JAUZNJ010029790.1, forward strand.
AGTTGAGAGACAAAGAGCCTGCAGCACATTCCTCCTTTACATCTGTCACATCAAAAAAAAAAACAAAAAAAAAACAGTCTGGGCAGTTGGAATGAGATCCGACTGGCTAAATTCTTACCCTCACTGGATAAGGTGGATAATATTTGGAACATATTAGTGTTTAGACGGATGGTGAGAAGATTATCACCATTATGGAGGTAATGACATGGTATTAAACTGGGAAGAGTAGTGAAACTTTTGTCTATTAAACCTTAAAAAATGCAATTGTAGGTACTTGGACAGCCTTTGGTGAAATAAAGAACAAATATTTGTTTTAAGTATTTAAATTAATAACACAAATTACCTGCAATGCAAAGCTATTAGACACCAACTGTTGGTTGGTGCTCTATTAGGAACTTCTCAAAAGGTAAGTTAAGGCAGCAAATGATACAAAAATACTGTAATTTTCTGTGTTATCTAAAGTCAAACAGTTGTGTTTGAGTTTCAAGTTTCCAAACTATTTGAACTTTCATATTAATTGAATAAAGAGAAAAGAGTATTAATACTATTAAATGTTTTACTTGGGGATCATTTTGCCTTAATAAGGTTGCTTAGAACGGTCAGAACTGCAACTAAACACTCTTATTACTAAACATAGTTATGTAAAACTGTCATGTTGGTTTTTGAGGGGATCTTAAATCCAGTTTGAGAACTGATCTATTGTAACGTATAATGAAAGACTAATTTTAAGAAACGTGCTGCTGTATTTCTTTTAAGATTATAATTCCAAAAGATTAATTCAAATGAGAAAAAAGAAATTGACGGTGCAATACTCTTTGCAAAATAAAAAAAAGACATTTTTTTCTACTGTTGGCGATGGGTTGGTTTCCCAGCACTGGTGGAGGTTTAAATGAGAGACTACAAAAACTTAATAGAGGGGAAATCCATGAAGTTTGTGGCTTCTCTTCTTTATATCTTCAAACCCACTTCACTGAAGTTGTATTGGCATTGAAAATTCAGATAATTAACCTGTGTAATATTTCATGACTGCAGTTTATACTTTACGCTCTGACAACATTGTGGAGGGTTTAGCTTCAATTTAGTGGGATTTACTTAAGTAAACATTCACTGAATCGTGAATAGTACAAAAATGTTTTCTTAGACGTGTTGAGTGGTGATGGTGACATCTCGTCTTTGTCACTATCTCAAAGTTATTGCTTTTTTTGGTAGTGTTTTGCATGCATAAAGAAACAAGAAAGGCTTAATTTTTTTTTCCAAACTGCATAACATCTGTTTGAGATCTGCAGATTTGGCAGGTTGAGCCCTGGCCTGTAAAGGGATAGAGTAATTGCCTTTTTAGGGTTTGAGCTTCTTACCAGTGCACTGATTAACTTCAGGACCTGTGTACGGCTGGAATGGATTATGTTTGCATGTGTGTATGATTGTGTTTATGGTTGGGTAGACTCATGTTCATCCGCTGAAGTAGGAAGACCAATGATCACAATGACAGGGCCATCCTTGCTGGATAAGCCGGATACGGGAGTTGTAGATTTAAACATAAAATATCTGAGTTTTTACAGCCTTGAATGGGCTTTATGACAAAATTCAGCACCGTGGTGGGTTTTCCATTGCAGCATGTTTACAAACTTAAAGGTTAGAGGCCAGTGGAAAAGAAAAATAAGAAGTAAAGTAATAAAAGTAATAAAATGTTGCTGAAAAAACAAACCTTTCCCTTCAGACATACCGAAATCCAAAATGATTAAAAACTCTGACTTTCTCCTCTGCTAATGGGATTGTCATCCGAAATTAAGTGCTTTTCATGAGCGTCCTCTAACCACATTTTGCACTGCCTACGCTTCTTTTCTTTCTTGGATGGCTTCCCTGACCACTAATTGGTCTAATACCTAGTTGAGCTATCCTTATCGAGCTCTGTAATAAATACTCTTTAGAAAATTAAGCGATGAAGGAGAAAAGCCCTCTTCCTCACAATTCATCTGTAATAATGCTTAATGATATATAGGTAGAGCTGCAGAAGAGAGAACTGATGGAGTGAATTAGTGAACTCTAAAGCTACAGACTTGTTTGAATAAGGGGCTCTCTTATTTCTTTGCAGTTTCTGAAAGTTATTATGACACTTTTTACAATGATTGGGTAAAGTGGCTCAAAATTATATCAAACTGAAAAGGCCGAAAACAGATATCATCTAGCCCGGGATTTAAAATGTGTCAGAAAAGTAAACAAAAGAAAACAAAAAAACATGAAGGAAGATGTGTTTTGATGTTTGAACTGAATGTTTTAGAGAAGAACTGATTTAAAGATGATTTATAGATTACCACATATAATTTTAAGATGCATAATTTGAGGATACAGGCTCCTAATCTGAGGCTAGTAGTTCAAATTAATGAAATGTCTACAACACCCTATTAGTCACACCTGTTTATTATCCTATCATGCAGAGAAAATAAGTCAATCACCGATCAGAACTTGTTGTATTTATTTATCTAGAAATGGTTCCAAGCGGAAATTGAAACTGAGGATCAGAGAAGGAAAATAAGGAAAAAGGAAAATAATAATAATAATAATAATAAATATTTACCAGGATTTACATGGAAACTGAAGCTCCAGATTAACAAAAAATTTTTAAAAAGCTTCTCCGTGGCCCAATTAGTCTGGACTTTAGCTTTGACGTTGAGATCTTAGGGCCAGAAAATACGTAAAACAACTGAAATGAGTCTTGAACGACTAACTGTACAGCCGACCCCTCCACAGGGTGCAGCTCTGTGTCCTGCTCATCATCCAGTCTGTCCAAAACCAGCATGTGTTGCACATTATCCTTGATATCTTGTTATCTGCATTAGAACCTGACAATCAATGTTTTTTTTATTTCCTAGACTCCTGCTGCTAATGAATCTCTTTTGCATCATATAAGTACTTCATAGTTCTTCCAACATCAGTGGTAAAGAGTTAGTGACAGCTTCCCGAGGTGAATCAGAGGCATGATATTGGCGGGTCAACTTTAACCCCCCATTCTGGGCTGGGTCCTTGCAGTTAACGGATAAAGGATCACAGAATGCAAAGGGGATCTGAAAGGGGCTTAGCCAACAGTAAAACTTACAGTTGGGAAGATAGAAGTAGTTATAATATGTAGCAGCAGTAGGTACTGTACTAGCAGAACTAATTGTTATTTTTATGTTAATGAATTAGATGACATTTGAAATCACAAACAGTGTTTGAGTTTAATCAGGAGCTCAAACATTAGCTATTTAAAATCAACAGGTTTGATAAAACATTTCTTCTTATCGATTTTTTAAAAATATAAATTTGAACTGCTAATCTATGCTTATCTATATTTAATCTGAATTCTAGCATTTGCAGGGCTAAGCTGTTTACCATAAATCATTTAAAAACACTTATCTACTCCCTCATACACTTCTACGTGGTTACTTGGTTGTGGAGTTATTTACTGTCCAAAGCAAAGCTTTTTTTTTTTTTTTCATGCGGTTAAAAAATAAAACCAGGTTCCTAAAGTACATTGTTACACATTGTGGAATTACTGACGCAGCAAGCACAGATGATTTTAGGGCTTTCTCAGTATTTTTTAAAAATTTTTTTAGTTGTTTACATTTTTGTGGTCGGCAAGCTTTTCCTGTATATTTTTTGTGATTAAAAAAGTAAATTGTCACCCCATTGCTATGCACCATTTCATTCTGGATTTATTCTGCTGTAATTAAACCCACACAAATGAAAAACAGATACAAGGCCACAGCTAATGAAGAAAGCGAGGTTCCAAAGACGGCCGCGATTTGATTTAGTCCAGCGATTGTAAAGTAAAAACAGGATTCAAAACAAACCCAACTACTATACTAGAAACGGTGCAGTACGCTCGCAATGACACACACAAACTTGTTAAAGGCACAGCTAAAAACAGACAGGTTATTTATTGCAGATTATACAATCGTTAGAAGATGAATACCCTTGGGGGGGCTAAAAAGGCTCAGGCTGACTTTCATCTCAGACCTGCCCCAACAGAGAAAGCTGGGGTTAGAGAGACAGGGTTGAAAGAGGTAAGCAGACTGTCAGAAGACACAGAGTCTTCAAACACAGTTAAGTGTTATGTGTGTGTGTGTCTGTGTGTGCACAGGTTTCTGCGTTCATCACTTTAACCCCATAATGAGTAGCCTTGAGGGGGTCCATAGCCATTTGGCAGCTCTTCATTTCCTGATTTGGAGAAAAAAAAGCATCATCAAGCCTTTTATCTTCTCAACAGTGACACAAAAATACATACACAGGCACGCACTCACAAAGCACATACCAGTTGTGGTCTTACCACGAGGTTTTTGCACAATTAAGCCTATTTTACTCTCAAAAGTAAACGCTGTTTGTGTTTACAGTTAATTGATCTTTGTGTTAGGATGTGTGCATGTGTGAGTGCGTCTATGCTGCAATTAAGCAAGATTTAACCACTATAGTTGGAGAATTAGCCATTAGTAAAGATCTAAAGTTTCCGACATGGAAGAGTGAAATCCGAGGGCTGGAGCCAGACAAACAGATTTTGACCTCAGATTGGAAATAATTGCAGCTTCCTCCCTTTTGTGTCTCAAACACACAGAAAAGCACATATGCAGTACAACCTCTCACATGGATTTAGAGTTCAACCGGTGATATGAACTAATTTGACCCGAGTAAAAATCTTAGAAACATTGAACAAGATATTGGATATTTTAACCTCTGTTGTTTACCTTCCAAGGTCTTAGTTTTTCCATACGTACAACTTTTACAATGCAGGAGAGTTTTACACTTAAACAGCTATCAGGGAATAACATCAACTGAATTTAATGAGAGACACAAATGAGGCAACATTCGTCAACCGACATCTAACGTAGAAACGTTACGTTTTTTTCAAATATTACATGTAGTAGAACAGCCAACCAGTGCTGTAATCTACATGAAGACATGGCTTTCTATCATTTAGAAACAGCTGGAAACCAAGGTTTGTTTAAGAAAATTAAACGTGCATGTCATTGTACATCACAACCACCAGGGGGCAACACGTTGCATAAAAATTGTTTTACGTATTTGCAACAAGTCAATGGTAAATAGTTCCATGCGTCTTTTTTTCAGACATGAAGTATTTCCAGATATTTATGAAAAATATTTATTATGTTATATAAAAGATATAGCTTCATGTTGGTCATTTCTATTGTAAATTGATAATAAAGCATCTATATTTGTATTAGAACCGTGATAACATATCCACAGTAACAACAGGCCAGTTATACAGATTACATTGCATTAAGTTTTTGATTTATTTGTTTTTAAATAAATGACAAGACACAATCTTACCTGCACTGGATGTCTCTTGTACAAGTGTCAGTTTCTTAAACTAGTAAACCATTATTTTTAATGAGTCTTTTTTTTTTAAGAGACTCAAAGCAGATCTAAACTTCTTCCTTCCCAAAACAACTCCAAGCAGTTTTTTGTTTTAGCTATAAATTGTATTTAATTTAAGCCTTTACTCTACTTGCTTGTTTTTTTTTTCCAGCCTGTGTGCCGTTACCAATCATCTAGATGTCAGGAACTTCCCCACAGTGAGAACTGAAAATCTGAATTGAAAACGACTTTCAGTGTTCATTTTGCATCCAAATCTGAAAAGTCCTGTGTTTTTATTTATTTATTTTTTTCAAGGTTTTATTATGAAGTGAACTATTGTCTGTCTCTCCCTGGGTCGTCCCATCAGTCAAAGTCAAACTATCTTTATCTGTCTCCCTTGGGAGAAATTTACTTTGGACAGAGGTTTTTAATACACAGATTGCACTCATCTATTGATCGATGAATAGAAAAATAAAACCAATGGAAACAAAAAAGCAGTTTTTCATTAAAAACACCAGTTATGAAAAACATATTTAAGAAAATATTTGGTAAAAACAAAATGTATTAACAATGTTAAGAACAGCTCCAAGTATCCTCCAGTTTAAAAGGGAACTAATAACTAACCAATGCTACTCCACCTTG